>PVKE010044820.1:0-12860 GCA_004027555.1 Craseonycteris thonglongyai | reverse complement strand
TCAGAAAATTTCTTGTTGAGGTCATTTAACTGTGTCTGGGTACTTTGCCAGCATTGAGTGAGCTCTCTGAGTGTCTTGATTAATGCAGCCCTGAATTCTGTTTCACTTAGATTTGATTCCAAGTGTGCAAGGTCCTTTACTAAAGACTGCCCCTGATCTTCTGGAGGGGATTTGGATTCTGAGGTGTGCATTGTGTTTGATGTGGTTCTTTTTGCTTTACGCATGAGTCTGTTTTCCCTCTGGGGGTTTGCCTATCAGATGGGCTTCTCTTTATTTTTTCTTTTGGGCTCAGTTGTGGGAGAAGGAGATTTTGGGAGAGGATTGGGGGAAGCAGACAGCTTCTGTGTCCTGGGGCAATTCAGGTTGCTGTCTTAGCTGTTAGATAGCAGGGTAGTAAAGGTGTGGCCAGGGGTGGGGGCATGTGAGTAGGAGCTAGGGCGGGCCTGAGACACAATAGCAGACTCCTCTTTTAGCTGGTGGGCTGGTGGTTCAGTGGTGGTGGGGCGCAGGAGCTCTGGTCTTTCCTCCTCCTGGCTGCCCCTCCTTCAATTGTACCTGTAAGGCACGCCCCAGGGCAGCACTTGGATGGGCTGGGGCTTGGCAGAGGCCCTGGTAGGTCATGCAGTCCCACGCACAGGCAATGACACTGCGGAGACCCAGCAGGCAGCCCAGTTGCGCTTGCGGTCCGCAACGCCCCAGAGGCCCGGTGGGCGGGACGCCAAAAGCCAAGCTGCGTGCTTATGAGCAGACAGCAGCGCTGTCGCGGCCCGGTGGGCTGGGCGCCGAAAGCCGGTCCCGCGCACAGGCAGCGGTGCTGCGGCGGCCTGGCGAGCAGGGTGCCAAAAGCCCTGTAGCGCACCGGCGAGCAGGCAGAGTCGCCGCAGTGGCCTGGTGAGCGGGGCGCCAAAAGCCCTGTTGCACGCTGGCAGCGGCACTGCGGAGGCCCGGTGGGTGGGGCGCAGAAAGCCCTGCGCGCATAGGCCATAGCTCGGGCGGCAGCCGCTCTACGCTCCCGGCTCCGCTGAGACCACCGGGTTCACTCCAAGCACGTCCAATGCAGCTATGCCCACTCAATCCCCAGCCCTCACTCCAAGAGCCCTGTCTTCAGAAGGCGCTCCTTCACAGTCAATCTCCTCCGTAAATCAGGCGTGCTGAGCTGTTGTGGGCTGGTGCCCGGCTCTCACCCCGCCCGCCGGGAGTGCAGCCGCCCTGCTCCACAGTCCCTGTTCCACTTTAGGCTCTGTGATCTGATTAGGGCACTGTATGCTGTCCCTTGAGTTCGGATGTTAAATTGTCCACAGTCTTGTGGGGCTGCCACGCTCCCTAGGTCTCGGCTTCCAGCCCGCCCTCCATCCAGCTCCACTTTGACCGTAGTACCCCAATCCCCCTTTGTTTTTGCCAGCCCTGGGCCGCGCTCCGAGTCTCTGTCCCCAAACCGCTGCTTCCCTTTTCCTCTCCCGCTCTCCCCTTTTTTCTCTAACCTTTGTGTGTGGTTCCGTGTTGTGTGGTTCTCTTAGTTGAGGTTTCTTCTCAGGGTTTCCCCTGTGGATTCCCCTCTGTTCACAAGACCCTTCCCAGGCAGTTATCGGCGTTCTCCTCTCATGCCGCCATCTTGGATCTCCTCCTGGTTGTTTATATTCTCATCTGTTTTTGACATGGTTTTTTTCCACACAGGTGGGCAGGCCACACAGGGCGGGAACTGGGTTGGGAGTCTCCCGCATGGGAGGCATGCCCCCTCAACACAGGGGCTAAACTGGGGTGGGGTGGGGGTCAGAACTGAACTGGGAGCCTCCTGCATGGGAAGCACACCCCAGTTCAGCATATGGGTCCACATGAGCAGAGTTAGGATTCGATCCTTGGTCCCCGGGGCTACAAAGCGAGTGCTTAACCTGCTGAGCCATCCCAGCTTCCTCTGATCTTGTTGGTTTATTGATGAGTTTAGTTTGCTCATATTTTGTTTTTGTGGTTCTTTATTTCTTATTCCAGTATGTTGATGTCTTTCTTATAGTGTGATAGATATTTAGATTCATTTTATTTCTTGTATACCTCTTACAGATTTTTGGTTTGTAGTATATATGTGCTTCATATATATGGTACTATGTTTATAGCAGTCTATTTTAAGTTGATGGTTGCTTAAGTTTAAACACATTCTAAAATCACTACAATGTTGAGTCATCCCCTCCACATTTATGTTTTTGTCATTATTTTTACTTCTTTTGTGTGTGTTTATGTGTCCCTCTTAATTTCTTATAATTACACATTATTTCTACTTTTGTCTTTTTGACCTTTGTAGTAGCTTTATAAATGGTTGTTCCACTGCTTTAACTGTTTTGCCTTTGTCAGGGTTTTTGTTTTACTATATTTTTTATTAATATATATTTTTTTTTCTACTTAAAGAAGGCCCTTTAACATTTCTTGTAAGGCTGATTTGGTGATAATGAACTTACTTTAGCTTTTTATTGTCTGGGACCAAGTTATTTTCTAATTTTCCTTGTGATTCATCTTTGACCTGTTGATTAAGAAGCCTGTATTTTATACATATTTGTGAATTTTCCAGTTTTCCTTTTGTTACTGGTTTCTAGTTTCATTCCATTGTGGTCACAGAAGATACTTTTGTGTGATTTCAGTCTTTCTGAATTTATTAAGATTTGTTTTTGGCTCAACTTAGTATCTACCATGGGTAAAGTTCTATGTACGCTTGAGGAAAATGTGTATGTATTCTACTGTTTGGAGTGGTGTCTGTTAGGTCATATTGGTTTATAATGTTGTTTAAGATCTCTTTTTATTCTTCTGTCTTATTCATTATTGAAAGTGGATTAATAAAGTCTGTTATAGAATTGTCTATTTTCTTTCAAATCTGTCATTTTCTTTATATATTTTGCAGCTGTATCGTTAGATGCATATATTTTTACAATTGTTTAATCATTTTGCTTGATTGAACCTTTAATTAATATAAAATGTCTTTTATTGTAATCTTTTTTTGACTTACGGTAGTTTGTTTTGCCTAATAATAATATAACCATCTTAGTTGTATTTTGATTACTATTTGCTTACATTTTATTACTTTCAGTGTCTTTGAACCTAAACTGAGTCTCTTGTAAAGAGCATATACATGGATCCTAATTGTCTGCCAGTCTCTGCGTTTTAAAAGGAAAATTTAAGCCATTTATATTTTAAAGTAATTATTGATAAGGAAAGATACTTTTGCCATTTAGGTATTTGTTTTCTGTATGTCTTACATGGTGTTTTTCTCCCCTCAAGTCCTCCATTGCATCCCCTTTGTTTGTAGTTCACCAATTTTGATTTCTTCCTTTATTATTCTGTATAGTTTTAAATTTCTTTCTTTCTTTTTTTTTTAATGGTTCCCTTATAGGTTACAATTAACACCTTAAATTTATAACAACCAACAGCCTCAATTGAATAGTATACAAATACTCAATTTTATACTTTCTTATCACTCCCACTTTATATTCTTATTGTCACAGATTACATCTTCATACATTTGTATGCCTGTTGGCATCAATATATATTGTTTTAGGGGAAGCCGGGATGGCTCAGTGGGTTAAGCGCTCACTTTGTAGCGCCGGGGACCGGGGATCGAATCCCGGCCCCGGCCCGTGTGGAACCATATGCTGAACTGGGAGCTCCCCCAGTTCAGTTCTCTCTCTGTCTCTGTCTCTGTATCTCTCTCTCCCTATCAAAAATAAATAAATATATATATATATATTGTTTTAATTTCCCTTTTACAATAATTTTCTTTTGTATTTACCTAAGTAATTGTTCATGGTAATGTTCTTTATTTCTTCTTTTGGCTTTAAGGTAGTGTCTGCCATCTTTTCATTTTACCCTGAGAGCTCAAATGAGCATTTCTTGTAGGCTAGGCCTTTTGATTCCATTTTAGCATTTTATTCATACATCATTTTCCTAATTATTTATGTTTGTCCATAGCTTCCATTAGCTCATTGAGCACATTTAGGATAGTTGATTTTTTGACATCTTTGACCAATAATTCCAATGTCGGCTTTCTCGGGATCGTTTTTAACATATTCTATTTTTCTGTGAATGAACCCATAGTTTCCTGTTTCTTTGTATGTTTTGTAATATTTTGTTGAGAACTGGACATTCTGAATATTACAAAGTGTTAACCTGAAAGTCTGATCCTCCTACTCAGATACTACTGATACTTTTGCTTGTTGAAGGCTGTAGCAGTCTGTGACTTTCTAAACTATATTTGCAAAGTGTGTATTTGTTGTTTTTTGTGGTCATTGAAATTTCTGTTCCGTTATCTCTTGTGTTCAGCCTGTGACCTGACAAAGATTGCTGTAAATATCTGGTTCTGAAAAGCATAGTGGTGGGGGTGAATGGTTCTGTCTCTTTAAGTCTTTTGATAGATGTCACCAGGGGCATCTGCTACTGTGATGAGGGCCAAAACTGAGGCAAACCTCTACACTGATCGCTGAGGAATCCACCACACCAGTCACAATGCTCCCCAGATTTTTAGAGGACAAAGTCCCTACTACCTGCCTTAACAAATGAGGCAGCCACTCCTGGAACACAGACCACTGAGGAATGGGAATGGTAGCTCCTTTTTTTCTCATTTAGGAAAGATCAGCAGCCTTTCCTTTATTAAGCACTCCCCTAATTATTATGAGTGTCCAAGCACTCTATTTTTTTCAAACCCAAGCACTCTTTTCTGCTCAAATACTGATTCAGTAGAGGTACCTATCCATAGACCTTAGACTGCCATTTTTCTACTGGTTAATTTTTTTGTTTATATATTCAAATACAGTCATGAGCCACATACGGAAATGAAAAAAAAATAAAATAAAATAAAAAACCAGTCAGAAATGAACAATGCATTAACAGAAATGAAGAATACATTAGATGGAATCACATTCGTTTTGATTTGCATTTCCCTAATGATTATTGATGTTGAGCATCTTTTGTTGCACTTATTGGCCATTCATATATACTCTTTGGAGAAATGTTTATTCAAGTTTTTTTTGCCTGTCCTTGAATTGTCTCATTATGTGCTTGGGTATAGTTTAACATAATCCTCTGTCTCCTGTATTTTCATGCTAATTGGTAGCTAGATCTAGAGGCTTGAACAAAATTGAATTTGATTTCAGATCAGTGGAGAGAGAACAAAATTATATAAAATCTTTGTGTGTCTTTTTTTTGCTTGCTGCTCCTGATAACTACTAGATCTATTATTCAGTAAGGGTTGCAAACTGGTGCTCTTTCTATGCTTTTTTCCACTTACTAGGTGAAACCCTTCTATAAAGAGAAGCCCTCATTTTTAGTACCCTGAGGTATAGCTCATAGGTGAAATAAATGATAAATTGGTTCTAGCTTTTATTAACTGTTTTTGAAAATAATGTGTTGATTCCCTAGCACCTTAAAAAATGATCATGCAGGGATGCTGGATAGCTCAGCAGATTGAGCACTTGCCTTGCAACTACGCAGTCCTGGAATTGAATTTTGGCCCCAGCCTGTGCAAAACCCATATGCCGAACTGCAGCGTAACTGGTAACCTCTGGGATGGTGGTGAAGATTCTTGCCTCCCTTGCAGGACCCACATGTGTGTGAAACTATGTCACAACTAATGATGTGCAATTATGGAGACAGTCTGGGGCCCTCCCCCTTCTCTCTCTCTCTTTCACCCTCACCCTCTCACCTCACCTCACCTCTCAAAAACAATAAAATAAAATTTTTAAAAATATGATCACATGCTTTTTTATTTTTGAGTATTTAAACATTTGGTGTGTTCATTGTCCTTATTGATGAAATTTGGCCTTTTTAACTCAAGTACTTTTGTCAAAGCCCTATTATTTTCAATGGTTTTGCTTGCTCTATAGTGTTCCAGACCTTTGTACATTTCATGACAAAAGTCTGGGTTAGCCAACTCTTGGGAGTTGCCATGATACATTTATAGGAAAATTATACTTTGCAGTCCACTGGCAGTAAACAAAGAGTGCTTGTGATGACTGGTTTGGTCATTGTTTCTAAGCCTTTTCATTGAACAGAGCTAAGAAATAGGTTTTTTTCTTTTTCTTTTTTCTTTTTTAGTTTTTTTATTTTTAATTTGTTAAATTTATTAGGGTTACATTGGTCAGTAATAATTACATAGGTTCCAGGTATAGAATTCTTTTCATCACCATATATTTAGCTCTCTCCCACTCCCTTCCACCCCTCTCCCACTCCCTTCCACCCATATCCTTAAGTAACCACTGAACTGTTGACTGTGTCCATGAGATTTTTCATGCCTTTTTCTTTGTTTGTTCGTTGTTTTTTTTCCAAGAGAAGGGTTTTATTTATTTATTTATTTTATTTTTTAATTGTTTTTGACAGAGAGAGAGTGAGAGAGAAAGAGAACTAAACTGGGGGAACTCCCCAGTTCAGCACTTGGGTCCGCACGAAGCCGGGGCCGGGATTCGATCCTCGGTCCCCGGCATTACAAAGTGAGCGCTTAACCCACTGAGCCATCCCGGCTTCCCCTCTTTGTTTTCCAAAGACAGAATATGTCATGAATTTACACTGATGCTTCCAGTTCAGGTGACATGGTTTTTATTTCTTCAGTTTCACATTTGTATATCCTTTCTCCCATGTTAAAATCTCAGATCTCAGTGGCCACAGTATAATTACTGATTTGAGGTATTCCATAATCACATGCTACAGTAGCAAAATAACAATACCAATAACAAAATAATTCTGCAAATAAATTTTCTGTACTTTGCCTTGTAGTTTATTTATTTTTATTTTTATTTTTTTGTATTAAATGTATTGTGGTGCCATTGGTTGGTAACATAACAATTAGATAGTTTCCAGGTGTACAAATCTAGATTTTATTATGTTTCAAATTCACTTAGGATTTCTGTGTTATATTAGTATAGTAATTGAATACACATTTAGGTTTATATTACTTTTAACTATTACAAATTGTGTATATACATATATATCTCCCAGCATCCCCACAAGTTGTTTTTGTTTTGTTTTTCTTTTTAGAAGAATTTTTTTTTTTATTTATTGTTTTTGACACAGAGAGAGAGAGATACAGAGGCAGAGAGAGAACTGAACTGGGGGCACTCCCCAGTTCAGCACGTGGGTCCGCACAGGCCAGGGTCGGGATTCGATCCTGGGTCCCCGGGGGCTGCAAAGTGAGCGCTCAACCCACTGAGCCATCCCGGCTTCCCCTTTTTTATTTTTTTTTAAGTTTTGTTTTGAATAGATGTATTGTTTAAAAGTAAAATATCTGGGGATGCTGGAGTGGTTCAGCGGGTTGAGCACTCACTTTGCAGCCCTGGGGTTTGAGTATCGAATCCTGGCCCTGGCCCGTGTGGGCCCATTTGTTGAACTGGGTTTTGCCCTCAGTTTGCTTTTTGCCATGGCCCATACAGGAGGCCCCACTCCAGTTCCTGCCTGGCACAGCTCCGTACCCACCTATGGAGTGAAACTATGTGGAAAACTAATGATGTACAACTATGGAGACTGCTCTGGACCTTCCCTCTTCTCTCTCTCTCTCTCTCTGTTAAAAAAAAACCCAACACAATAAAAATTTTAAAATATGTAGGGACAGCCGGGATGGCTCAGCAGGTTAAGCACTCACTTTGTAGCCCCAGGGATTGAGGATCGAATCCCTGCCCCAACACATGCGGACCCATATGCTGAACTGGCATGTGCCTCCCATTTGGGAGGCCCCCAGCCCAGTTCCTGCCCTGCATGGCCCCCACCCACCTGTGTGGAACTGAAACCAGTTCAAAAACTGATGACGTACAACTATGGAGACTGTTCTAGACCCTCTCCGTTCTCTCTTTCGAAAACAATAAAAACAGATCTTTAAAAAAATAGCTTTAAAATATCTAAAACAGTATGTTAAATACCTATTTGCTCATACATGTATGTAAGTATTTATATCATCATCAGACTTAATGAATAGCATATGATACATACCCCTTTCCTTTCCTCTTGTTTTATTTTTTATTTTATTTTTTAAAGATATTGTTTGAGAGAAGATTAGAGAGAAGTGGGGGAAGGCCCAGAGTAGTCTCCATAGTTGTGCATCATTAGTTGTGACATGGTTTCATTCCACACAGGTGGATGTGGGACTGCACAGGGTGGGAACCGAACTTGCGACCTCCAGCATTGGAGGTGAGAACATTTCGCTGCTGAGACGTACTGGTGGTTACCAGTTACACTGCATATTGGAGTTGCACAGGCAAGGGCTGGGAATCACCCTGAACCTCACGATTATGAGGCAAGCGCTCAACCACTGAGCTATCTTGGCATCCCTTTTTTTAGAATTTTTATACTAAGAATATTATCACTCTTGTCTGTGATAAGTGCAGTTTTACTGTTTTTACATATGTAGTTTATTTTGGTATTTGGCATGCAAAAGTTTAAAGCTATCATTTTTCATTTGCTCTACTGATTCTATAATAGAAATAATGTAGTTGTGTAAAATATGTTAAGATTTTAAATTTATTT
Organism: Craseonycteris thonglongyai; assembly: GCA_004027555.1. Taxonomy (NCBI): domain Eukaryota; kingdom Metazoa; phylum Chordata; class Mammalia; order Chiroptera; family Craseonycteridae; genus Craseonycteris; species Craseonycteris thonglongyai. The sequence continues at coordinate 4,376 of PVKE010044820.1, read as the reverse complement.
GTAGAACTATACATTAGTCCTTTGTTATTAAAATGTATTCTTCTTGCTTCTAGGCAAGGATAAAAGCCATCAATACATTTTTTGCTAAGAATGGTTATCGATTAATGGATTCTAGTATGTATAGTCAGCCCATTCAAACTCAAGCACAGTATGCCTCACCAGTCTTTATGCAGCCTGTATATAATCCTCACCAACAGTACTCCGTCTATAGTATTGTGCCTCAGTCTTGGTCCCCAAATCCTGCACCTTACTTTGAAACGCCACTGGTAAGTGAGATCCTTTTAAATAATAAAACTTTTCACTCAAGCTAAAATGTGAAGAAATCAGCTGGAGTAGTTGTTCTTTTTTTATTTTGTTAATGTTATGTTGATATTGGTTACCAAATGTATGCATAACTATGGTTTGAGCTATTGGTTTTATAATTTTATTCCTTTAGATTTTGCTGAGTGAATTCAAGTTAGAGACTGGATAAATTCTGAGTGATTTTAATTGCTTTTTAGTTTAGTTTTCTGAGACTTTTTTTAGAGAAAGATGTTTTTTATTAAGTAATGAACTATAAATCAAGTGATACTTGAAGTATTGAAAAAATAAAAAATTAGTTTTGGCTTGTAAAAGAAGTTGGTGCCAGGTTAGGTCATCAGAAATTTCTTACGACTTTCATACCAGATTTTGCTTTTACCAATTAATTGTTTTTAAACATTAAAATTTTCTTGTAGGCTCCCTTTCCCAATGGTAGTTTTGTGAATGGCTTTAATTCACCGGGATCTTATAAAGCAAATGTTGCTGCTGTGAATATGGGTCGACCATTCCAAAAAAGTCGGTAAGATAAAAATAATGGCTGGAATTTATTGTAAACAACTCCCAATAGTTCTTATAGAGTTACTTTGTGCATAGCAATGCTTATTTGCAGACTCAGTAAAAAAGAGATGTTTCTTATTTATATGTGTATATATATTTTTTACCTGTGATTTAGAACATTTTTTTTTTCTCTACCATAGCTGGTAAAGTTTTTTCTTAAAAATAATTCAATTAGAGCAATAGCAGTTTACAATTTTTCTTATTTGGAAATCAGATTTCTCAGGATTAGAAATAGTAGCTTTATAAAAATATGTATCTATTGATTTCACATTTCTATAAAGGGGTGAATTTTACTTGAAACAGTTAAATAGAACATTTTTTTGTTACACAGTAGACTAAAAGCAAAGTGTAACTAAACTAAAAGTACTGATGTTTGCAGATGCTTGGCTTGAACATACATTATTGTCACTGTGTTTCTTTATTGTCACTTGTCTTTGTTTTCTGTGCTTTCCTAGTGAAGGGGGTGAGATTACAGTAAGCCAAGAATGACATTCAATCATCCTGGCTTTTATGGAGGTATACCTATAGCTTTGTAGATAACTTTTCTTGTTATCCAAAACCATTTTTGTACAGTTATTTATTTATTTATTTATTTATTTATTTTTATTGTTTTTGAGAGAAGGCGAGAGAGAGAAGGGGAAGGACCCAGAGCAGCCTCCATAGTTGTACATGATTAGTTGTGACATGGTTTCATTCCACACAGGTGGATGTGGGTTCATCAGGCTCAGAAACCAAACTGGGGGCCTCCCACATGGGAAGCAGGAACCTTCACTGCTGAGCCATCTCGGTAGTTACCAGTTACTCTGCATTTCAGTGTATGGGTTTGCAGGGACCGGGAATTGGGAATTGAATCCCGGACCTCACGATTGTAAGGCAAGCACTCAACCACTGAGCTATCTATCTCTGCATCCTCCGATTCTTTTCCTAATACAGGTTGTTGTTAATTTTTAGTTACAGAAGTAGTGTGTTAGTCTTTTAAAAATGCAAATATTGCAGATGAAACAAAAATGCTTTTGACTCCTAGCCCAAATCCTTGTTTCCTACTTAAGAAGTGACCACTGCCAGACCTTTTTATTTATTTATCAGTCAAGGACAAAGTAACTTTAGAGAGCCCTTTGGAAGTTTATTATATTACCCTTATAACAGCCTAGTGATGATCACTAGACCTACATAGAGAGAAAAGGACTAACTTTCAGAAGTCTGGGCATTTTTCTGTCTTTCATACTTTATCTTTCTGTCACTTCTTCCTCTCTATCTTTTATTGCTTATTTCTTTCTTTTGCCCAGACTGAGATTGTAAGTCCCTCTCAGTGAAGGATAAGATTATGAGATCTGAGGGCTGTTTAAACCTAATAATTTGCCCATTTGGTGTATTGAAATACAATGAGAAAATTTAAGTAAGTTTCTGAACAGGTAATGTAAACAGCATATCTACCTAATGAGGTCATTTTCAGATATAATAGATAATATAAATATTTTTTAAATTATTTTGTGTTTGTTGACATACTGTAATTTTCATTGCTATTAAAAATTTATTTTGGGGAAGCTGGGATGGCTCAAGCGGGTTAAGCACTTGCTTTACAGCCCTGGAGACCAAGGATCAAATTCTAGCTCTGGCCCATGTGGACCCATATGCTGAACTGGGGTGTGCCCCCAGTTCAGTTCTTGCTGGGGCCTATGCGGAGGCTCCCGGTCCAGTTCCTGCCCTGCGTAACACCGCGCCCACCTGTGGAGTGAAACTATATGGAAAACTAATGCTGTCAACTATGGAGACTGCTCTGGACCCTCCCCCTTCTTTCTGTCTGTTTCTGTCAAAAACAATAAAAATAAATCTTTAAAAAAAAAAAAAATTTTTATTTTGTTCCAGAAAGTAATGAACTGGAAAAGTATCATACTAATCTCATCCCAACTTCCTAGCCTGAGTTTTATCTTTAAGTTTTAATAATAGCAACCTAATTTTTTATGTTCTGTAAAGAGTAAAATATGATAGCTGGAGATGCTGTTGAGTTAATGTTTCATTGTTGGGCTTACAATTATTAGGTTTTAAATCCCTGTTCAGAGAACCAGAATTGGCAGTGTGTTATTAATATTATGAATTTGTAACTATGAAAATAGACTGTAAAAATGGAGTATATAGCTGCAAACAAGGGGCTAAATATAATTTTCATACTTCCTCAATTTACTGTAGAGCCAAGATCTTTAATTGCTTGCACTTACTTTAGAAGTTTTCACTATTGATTATTTTTATTGTTTGTTTGTTTTTTGACAGAGACAGAGAGAAGGGGGAGGGCCCAGAGCGGTCTCCATAATTGACAGCATTAGCTTTCCACATAGTTTCACTCTACAATTGGGCACGGGGCTGTGCAGGGCAGGAACTGGGCCGGGAGCCTCCCACATAGGCCCCGGCAAGAACTGAACTGGGGTACACCCCAGTTAAGCACATGGGTCTGCATGGGCCAGGGCCAGGATTCGATCCTTGGGCTCTGGGGCTGCAAAGCAAATGCTCAACACGCTGAGCCATCCCAGCTTCCTCTTTCACTATTGATTAAACTGCATCCTGTCTCCTTTACCCTACCCTGGCTTCATCTGCTTACAGATTGTTAATTGGATGTATATACACATCATCCAAGACAAAAGCTACTTTTGTTAGAAATAGTTTTTTATTTTGTTTTTTTGTTTTTACTAGATTTCATATCTTCATTCATGAGCTATAACAGACTATCATACCTAGTTTTTTGTCCCATATGGGGATTTTTGAACAACAAATTTCATTTGGTGAGGGATGATTAGTATTAGTAAAAGGCTGGGATTTTAATGTATTCCACCATTCCCTACTACTTTTTTCATTGTTACTTCCTAAAAGAGCCTTTTTCAGACTTTTTATTTCCTAATTTTCGCCTGTGAAAATTTAATACTAGAGATTATGGTATGTCTATTTATGTAATATATATCTGTGCTTTATACATAAAGTGAGTAAAAGTAAAATTCACCTATCTCCCAAAGAACCAATTTTTACTCCTGTTTGGGGGTTATGCTGCCCCATTGAGAATACATAGCGTAGAATCATTAATAAGCCTAAAGCCTGACTGATTTAGATGTATCAAGACTAGCTGGTGTTAAAGAAAGTAGCTAAAATCCTAGTTACATTCTGAGTATAGCTGTATCTTAAAGAACTTTGTATCTTCCCCCAGTTTACAACATTTTATATGTAAAAATTCTGTCTTTTAAAAATAATACATCTGGAACATAAAAGATTTTACATTTTTACATGATAGTTTTATATTTAAGTTAATGGACAATCAGGATATAGCAGGAAGCAATTTTTTTTTTTTATATATCTTTTTATATTTATAGAGAGTAATTATTTTATCTTCAGTGCATATTTATTTCTATTTTACTTTTGACAGATAGAGAGAGAGACAGAGACAGAGACAGCTAGAGAACCGAACTGTGGGAACTCCCCAGTTCAGCATGTGGGTCCTGCCTGGGCCGGAGCCGGGATTCGATCCTCGGTCCTCG
>PVKE010044819.1:0-12858 GCA_004027555.1 Craseonycteris thonglongyai | reverse complement strand
CCCCCCCCCCCCCCCCCTCAAAATCCTCAAAGCGCATTTCAGAAACTCCTTTTTGGCAGATGTAAATTTAAGTAAATTGGCCAAGGTCACAGCACAATAAGGGCAGAGTTATCAAGGGAATGCAGTTTCCTGCTTTTTTCACCATCCATGAAATTAGAGTAACTCCACCCCTTAAAATGAAAGAGTCCACTTTTTTCCCCCGCCTCTCTGAAATTATAAACCATGATTTTAGATTTTTTTTTTTTACCATTAACTAAGGCTCTCCAAAGTGGTCTTTAAGGACTATGAAATGTGTGTGCGTGTTATTTCCACGAGTATTACTGCATATATTACAACCTATACAATTTGCTTTAAAAAGGAGAGTGCGTTTTTTTCTGTTTGTTTGAGCTGATCCATCAGATTTTCTTTTTGTGCAGTATGACCTGATGAAGAAGCTATCTGTGGGAACAAAACTAGTTCACTTTCCATGGGCAAGCACAGACTGTAAAGTAGATTATTAAAGTACACAGAAATAGAAAATTAGATCAGAAGTAATGTTTTACTGTGAGGACTTCTTTGGGCCTTATAAAATAAGAAAGAACTAACCTTGTTCTATTTTTGAGTCCTGGAAGAAAAAAAAAACCCTCATAGCAGGCATATCTCCTTTAATTAGGTTTCTGCTTTTGGGAAGCATTTTACCAGCCCCCTTTCATTTATTTTTAATGATGTTATCACTAACAGGCAAACAGTCCCTTAATAAAACAAAAACAGTTTCTATATAAAGCCTGGTGTACATGTCCTGAGTCAGTCATCTAAAAACAAACATTATGATTGTTTCCGTTGTGCTCTTAGAACCCTTAATGGCCCTACTGTGCAGATATGCAAAACATCAACCTAGGAAATGTAACTGTGTCTGTTATGCAGCTTTCAGTAAATGCTTTCCCATATTCCCTTGCAGTCTCAGCAGTGAGGTTAAACCTACCGGGTCATGGAAAAGACAGAGAGGTCAGTTAAGTGGATCTTTTCAGCTTAAACTCCACCAGCTCTTTCATAAACACTTAGGACTTATGACTTCAGATATGAGCAGGGGTGAAAGCCACCCAAAATGTTTAAAAGATAAATCAACGTGAGTGAGTGTGTGTCTGTGTGTGTTCAGTGCTTCGTGCCATTTCATTTCGGGGAGAAAAAGATCTACTCACAGATACCTGTGTGCTTTAATTCTATCTCCTCAGTTGCCAATAACAATGTCAAGTTTGCTGTCAAGGCCAAGTTTGGAAATATTAATATATAGCTTAATTTAGAGTTTCCCCATATGTACATTTTTTTGAAATGCAGAAGTAGAATAGCCAGAAATTGAAGACTTGTCTTTAGGCTTCCCTTTTAAAAAATACAAAGTTTACTCAGGGCTCTTAGGTTCCCTGTGTTTCTTGACCTATTATGCCTATGTGGTTTTCTTACAGAATCCCTCAATCTTTCACTTTTAATTTTTTCCCAATATCCAATGCCCGTTTCAGTGTACCTTGCCATGAAGATTTTTTATTTGTTTTTCTTACTCTCTTCTTAACTTGTGTGGTCTATATATAATTTCTCTCTCTCTCTCTTTTTCTAAAAACACACTAGGAGCTATTTAATTCCATCTTTTTGCACGTAAAATTATTGAAATTATAATGCTTACAATTTTAAAATCTTCTTCCTAGAACTTCCTTCTAACCCAATACAATGTCTATGAACTTTGTGTGGTTTTCCAGTCAAAAATATTTTTAGTTTTGCTATTGTGAATGTGATATGACCTCAGGGTAAGCAGAGACTACTTCTCATTTCTGCATTTCTTACGTTTCCAGATTTTGCCTCTCCTGATCTCATTCACATATTCTTTCAACAAACATGAAAAAGCGCATACTCTACCTTAGGAAGCTAAAACTATTTTTTTTCTTTTAAGGCATGGTCCCTAACTTTCATCTGTATTTCAAAGGTGAGCTACCCCCAAATTAACAAACAACTGGTAAAGGTGAAAGTTGTCTATGTGCATAATGAACATGTTATGCATTAAATTAGTCAGAACTGTGAGTTTGGTATAGATTGTAACACACTTCTGCACTTACAATGACCTCCTTCCCATATTAAATCTTTTCTTTATTCACACTAACTCAAAATCTAAAGTTCTAATATTGCTTCAGGTATATCCAAGGAACCTCCTAAGTGTTATAATACTCATAGTTTATTTCTCCAAAATCTGTGCTGTTTTCTTATTGTGTAAGTCAACTTACCCATTTTTTTCTAGGTCCTACTACCAAAGAGAAATTGAGATAGGCACTCATACTCCTTTGCCCTGTCTCCTTATTTCCATCATAGTTAATTTAAACTATTCACTAAAGTAACTCAAGATTAGTTGGTATAAGGCAACTGTTATCATGTACAATATTTTATTATTAACATGACACTTTATTATCACAAGCTTCATTAGAGAAAAATGATATAGAAACAACTGGCTTATGGTACAAGGCCAGGATTTCCTCCTTGGCAAATTGAGGCCAAGTTTACAAAGGAAATTTATAATAAATTTTGTTAATTGGTATTATTTATACTTTTTTGCACTTTATGTCTTACAAAGAAGTTTCACATATGTAATCTAATTGGATTTAATTATCTGTGATTCCTTGAGTTTGTAATCATCTTTTTAATGTATAAATCAGATGTGGTTCACAGAATATAAGAGATATACTTACTATTTGCTAGTACTTAGTCAGGACTTGAACTCACACTTTCTGAATGTGTCCTGGTTTGTTTTTTATGTCACCAGTTTGCATATGTAATGTGATAGCTCTATGATATTATGGCGACAGTTTAAAACAGTTTTTTTATAAAAATTTTTTATAAATCCAGAATTTGAAATGTGGGTTTAAAATTAAATATAGGAAATAAACTTTATTTCCTGATACCCCTGGATTTTTTATAAGAATTGAAATAGATGCATAAAAGTCATGGAAATACATTTTAAGGTGATATTTTGGAATGCCTTGTTTTGTGAGAAGATGAAAATAGAAAAAAATTACATGATCATTTTCTGATTTACGATTACATTCTGGGATTAACTATTATTAGTTTATTATTATTAGTTTCTATTGCCAAATGAAACCCAGAGTTCCTAGAGTAGACATGAACCAAAAAAGGTTATGATTGAGCTCAATTTAAATGACTGTACTATATATCTGGATATAAGTTTCAAAATACTTTTAAAATATCAATTCTTCATTTTTTAGGTTATTTATATCTCTACTCCAGTTGACTAATGTAGTTAAAGAGGTTGATAAAAACACCAATACATTTACCTTTTTTATAAAGTTGTGATGACGGTTTGTCAAAATGAAAAAAATATATAAATATTCTCCTCTGTATAGAATGTACCATGTTCTCAAAATTTTTCTCAAAATTTTTTTCACTTTGCTAGTATAGAAATGTAGTGTTTTCTTGTAAACTCCCAGATCACTTGTAAGCATTAAATACAGAGATTTTCCTGTTTTAATATTATTATTATCTATTTTAAATCAAAATGAATAAATGTGAATTTCCTTGGAATATATAGTTTTCTAAAAGTGAGTAGTTTCTACTTGGTCTTTATGATATAATAAAGGACATTAGGGACACACACACACACACACACACACACACTTGAAACACTATATAATTCAAATCCAAAGGAATTAGTTATGAAAATAACAACTGAGTTAGATTTTATTAACAGGAAAGAAAACATTCTAAAGTAGAGGCCCATTATTTTTTAAACAACATTGTTCCTTAGGATATCCTGCTAAATTGTTACATGTGATAAGACTGAAAGGAAAAAAAAGCTTGTCTTATAGAGGCATCAATCTTACTGATATTTATTGATATGTGATTTAAAATATGAGTAGAATAATAGTATAAAGTGATGATAAGAATGAAATAACATTTTTTATACTTTATTGATTTTGGATTTTTAAAGATATTTTTTTCACTTTCATATATGCTTTCTCTTTATATTGTCTATTACTCTAATTGGTGCTAGATAATGATATGTTCTTATCATTGCCATCATATAATTATTAATGTGTTAATTGGTAGATATATTTCTAATCAAAAGATGAAATTATTTATTAGATTGTAATATATGTCATTCTATTTTTCTTTAGTAAACCACTGTGGTTCCCTGTAACTGAATTAAAATGCGAGAGTACTTTAAAGTTAATAACCACTTATTCTTCAGAATTTACAAATAATGAGAGATCTTCAGAGAACTGGCATAACTTCTAGGCCCCTACAGACATGGATTACTTAGAAAAAAAATGTAGTGCTTTAGTTAATGTAGCTTTCAGAATGTTTACTTTATTCCCAGGATGATATTCTCTTCTCTGTGCCTAATTTGCCATTCTAGGTGTTGCAAGAGTTCATCTTATATGTGATTGAAGTGTTTTCTAATTGGATGTTTTTAAAAAGCAACAGAATTTAAGAATCTTTATAAAATGAAGTTTATAAAACTAAGTAATTAATAACTTGCTCTGAAATTTTGTATGAATCATTTTTTAAAAATATTACCTAAATATCCATAACTCTTTGGAACTTGTAATTAAGGAAGTACTGACATTTCTGATTCTAAGATGATGCTATTATCACTTTTCAGTCACTATTGATGAAATAAATCTCCAATGAAAAAAAATTTTTGAATTTTTGTGAGAAGTGGAGAATGTCGAGTTTCAATTGATTTCAACAACACTAAAGTTTACCTCATTTAACCTGCTAGCTTTTTAAAATTGAGGAAATTTTAACATGCCTGAAGTAGCTGTAACTAACTAAATGCTACATTATTTTTTGTAATATATACCAAATTATTTTTAAAAATGTTATGTACTCCTTTCGTTATCTAAAGCTTTGTGACAAATTACACCAAAATTTAGTGGCTTAAGCCATCAAACATTTAAAATCTCACTATTTCTGTGGATCAGGAACCTGGCTGCAATTTAGATGGGTACCTTTGGTTTAGGCCCTAAACTTTAGGGTGTCTTGTGTGATTGCATTCACGCTACTAGTTGGAGCTGTAGGTTCATTTAAATGCTCGATCGGGCTGGGGGAATCTGTTGTCAAACTAATTCATGTGGTTTTTCTCCTGGCCTAGTCTCTTGACATGTGTACCCCAACAGGGCTGTCTTATGACTTGACAGCTGGCTTCCACCAGGGCAAGAAATACAAGAGAAAGAGAGCAAGGAAGATATGGAAACTACAGACTTTGTAACTGAATTTCAGAAGTGACATCTCATCACATTTGTATTACACTATTTCTTGGGTCTAAGTCAGACTAAGGGGAAAGCTCTAATACAGTGTGAATAATACTAGTAAGGAATCATCAGGGGCCATCTTAGAGGCTACTACATGCCCAGAGAAAATACTCCCCACATACTTGTCAAATAAATGAAAATATTTATGATTTAACTTTTTATACTAAAACATCTCACAGATAATGAAATTGGAATGTGAACTCTTAATTAAATAATAGTAGTCTATGTATGTGATTGTTACTGAATTTATACTGTGGTTATAGAAGAATATGTCTTTATACTTATGAAATAAGCAGTGAAATTGTAAGGATTAAAAGGAGAAGATGGTTCAAACATATGTACATACAGAACATGAGAGGGAGAGAGACAGAGATAATTGAAAAACAAAAGCAGCAGGGGATGCCAGGATAGCTCAATAGGTTGAGTGCTTGCCTTATAACCTTCAGGTCTTGGGATCAAATCTCAGCCATGGGTCCATGCAAACCCATATAATGACCTGTAGTGCAACTGGTAACTGCCAGGATGGTAGTGAAGGCTCTCGCTTCCTGTGTAGGAGGCCCTCAGTTCAGTCCCACCCCTTGTGGCCCCTCATCCACCTGTGTAGAATGGAACTCTAAACTAATGCTGTATAACTATGAAGACTGCTCTTGGCCCTCCCCCTTTCTCTCTGTCTCTCTGTCTCTCTATCTCTCTGTCTCTCTTTCACCTTTTCTCAAACAATAAAATAGATCTTAAAAAGAAAGCAAAAGTTGCAAAAAATGGGTAAGGACTTAAAATAGTTTTCTATGATTGGTGTAACAAATGACTATAATCTTGGTGACTTAAAACAGCAGACATTTATTATCTCACAGTTTTGGACACCAGGAGCCTAAAATCAAAAGTATCAGTGGGGACAAGCTCTCTCCAAAAGGCTATACAGGAGAATAATTCTTTACCTCTCTAGCTTCCGGTGGCTGTCAGCATTCTTGACTATGGCTGCAAAATCCTCATCTCTGTCTCTGTCTTCTCTTTGCCTCCTCATCATCTCTGTAGATGTCTGTTTCTCTCAAATCTCCTGACTTCCGCTTTTAAAAACACTTGTCATGGTTTTGGGTTGCATCCTAAGCCAGAATGAACTCCTCATCTTAAGATCCTTAACTTTGTTACTTCTGTGAAATTCTGTTTTCCAAATAGGCTAACATTACCAGTTTCCAGGGATTAGACATGGAAATTTATTTTGGGAGTCTGCCATTCAACCCTCTACAAGATTATAAAGGAATTTTTTACATAATTCTCGCAACTTTGCCATAAGTTTAAAATTATTGGGAAGCTGGGATGGCTCAGCAGGTTAAGTGCTCACTTTGCATCCCCAGAGCCCAAGGATAGAATCCCGGCCCCAGCCCAGGCAGGCCCATAAGCTGAACTGGGGTGCGCCCCCAGTTCGTTTCTTGCCGGGGCCTATGCAGGAGGCTCCTGGCACAGTTCCTGCCTTGTGCAGCCCCATTCCCACCTGTGGAGTTAAAATATATGGAAAACTAATGCTGTCAACTGTGGAGACTGCTCTGGGCCCTCTCCCTTCTCTCTGTCTCTGTCTGTCTCTCTCTCTGTCAATAAAACAATAAAAATAAATCTTTAAAATTATTTAGAAGTAAATTATTAAAGAACATGAAATAGATATTGCATTGTCAAATGCTATACTTAAGATCATAGTGTCTGACATGTCCACTTTCTTTCAAAGATAAACCTTAAAAATATGTACAGATATATCAAATTAGAATAAGGTATTTCGTGAATTTGTGCTTCATCGTCATTTACTGTTTGAAGCCAGTGGAGATTATGTGATGTCAAACTATCTTCTGTGTTGTCTGGTGTTCCAAACTTTTGCTTTAATCTTAGTACATTTAGGATATCAAAGGTCACAGTTATTTTGAAAGGAAAAACCATGTTCCCAATATTACTGTTTTTGTAGGAAGACTAAATGAGACTTTATACGATGTTAATTGCCACAAGATAACTTTTTTTTTTTCAAATAGTAGGGTGGTGAAGACCCCTAAAATATGTTTTTTGTTGTTTGATCTTTGATTAATTTGTTTTCTTTTTAAAAATGTATATGGATCTTAAGAATTACCCTTTTAAAAATTTCTTTAAAATTTCTTGTTGTGCCCTAAATTTGATTGTTACCTAAGTATTGAGTTAAAACAACCTTATGTAGTATCTCCACTATGTAAAATTATAAATGAATGAATTCAATCAACTAAATCTGTACCTATTGGTAATCTAGTTACATATAGCTAAAACCATGAGGACCAAGATGAGCATTCCACTGATGCTACTGCAGAAAAAAAGAATGCATGTGCATGCAAACACACACACACATGCACACACTTATGCATATGCATGGAACAATTTTAATTCTATACTTGGAAAAGAGAGTAGTAACAGAATAAGGTTGGAAAACAAAATATTTTATTAACTATAATTAGGTACTTAGCTATGATTAGTCACTCTAATCTAGAAATGCTTCTTCAGGTTTATAGATTCTTATAGATTTCAGTATTCTATCCCCAGTGTCTAGCACATTGTTCATATTAAATGAACATTGGCTACAATAATGTATATTGAGTGATTTAATTAATTAATTCACACTACAATCAAATATAGTCAAGTATAAATGTACTGAATTTAAATAGTCATGAGGAAAATGGAACTTCTAATTACATGAGCATTATGAGTGAGTGTCTTTGTATGCATACATTTGATGCTTTTATTAAGGACAACCTTTAAAAATTGTAGAGTCATAGACTCTAAGGCTGAAAGCAAACTCAGGTGGTCATCTGGTTCTATGTCTTTCTTCTAGAGACAAGCAATTATTATCCTCGTGATCTATTAAGCCACGTTTTCTTCAGCGTGTGACAGCTAAGGTTACAAAGATCAAAAAATATTGCTCTTCATTTTTAAACAATTTCACATGCACATAGATGGGTAACAAGTGTCTTTTCAGACCTGCTATGAGAGACCACTAGCAGTCTGGCTCTGGAAGAGTAATTTATGACAGCCAGGTGAATGGTGCCCAAGATCACCTTCATTACGTTAGCCATGCAGTAGCCCTACCCATGCCCTGCCATCTTTCCTTAACCCTGGTGACAAGTATAATAAAAACAAAATAAGGACACAATGAGTCCTCCTCTACCTGCTTGCTTCTTTTCTTCCTCTAGTACCTGCCACCTCAGATCATTTGTCAGTAACTTAAGAGAGGAAAGACTAGAGGGAGAAATTGCATAGGAGTGCATGACTATGAGAGGAGTACAGTGAGTGAATAGAAGGCCTTAGGACCATTACTCTCCTTTCCAAGCTTTTTTCCCTTCTGGTTAACTAACTGAAAATGTGGAAAGGTGACAGAGATGAACTTAATTTGTCCTGACATTAGTTAGAGACAGAGAAGTGTGGTAACTTTCATAGTATTTCTGTCCCAGAGAGAGAGGTAATTGGAAAATGTGTTGTGTGGTTAGGTGTTGTAATGAAAAATATAAGAATGATCGAGGAGAACAGTGGAATCAAATTATAAATATAAAAGCAAGTGTGCTGAAGTTTTTATCCACTTGCAAAATTGAGAGATACTATCAGGACTGTGCAAATACATTGTTCTGATTAAGTTTCCTGAGGTGCAATATGAAAATATTTGTAAAATTGAGAAATCTGCCATGAATAAAATTTTATCTGTGATATAATAAACTAAAGTAAGCCATAACTTGTATGTATTTTAAAGGAAAGTATAAATTTGTTAAATAATAAAAAATGGAATAAAAAGATTTTGCTGTGAGGATAAAAAGAATGCATATCGGGGCATTAGTCTTTATTTCTTAAAATGTTAAAAACTATTCAATAAACAAAGTAAAGACTAACATAAATTTAGAAGGTTTTATATTTGCTTTTTAAAATATTGTTATGGAAATTGCATTTCATTACCCTTTCTTTAGACCCCATTTTCATATACCGGTACTAAAAGATAGTTTTTCAATATGAAGGTAAAAGATGTTCAATGTCCATAGAATTAACCCTTTAGTTTTAATGATATTGAATAATTCAGGTATCATTTAGAAAGAATATATTTGATTCCTGTTGTCCTTTTAAAGTGTGCAATGAAAGATTTTAATTGTACATTCTTTTATAGATTCCTTGAGAGTATATTTGAACAAATCATTTCTATAAAAAAAGGGTTAATTGAGAAAGAACATAGTAATAAACAAAGAATTTCTCTTATATGATGCTCTAGAAAGATTCTATTGTCAATTCAAACAGAACAAACTAAAATGAGATAATTGGGAAGGTGCCCATAAAGTCAGCCTGAATATATTATCACAACTATATTGAGATAATATTTGTTTTAAAAAGATTCTATGGCACTGTAAACTCAGTCTCATTAGAGACTGCATTTAAAAGGCTTATAAAGTTACTCATTAATGTTATCTTGTTGTATCTCCACAGCTTTTTCATTAAAGAAAATTCAGCAGAAAGCATTTTCTCCTGATAGCAGGAACCAATTTGCAATAAATGTTCTGGAAACCACTAGGGAAGCCATTACTGAGGTCTAATAAAAACAGACAAGCGTAACTTGTTCTATATTTTTGTTTCAATCACATACAGATGAGACCCCGCTTTCCACACCAACTGCAAGAGACAGCCTTGACAAACTTTCTCTAACTGGCCACGGACAACCACTTCCTCCAGGGTTCCCATCTCCTTTTCTGTTTCCTGATGGATTGTCTTCCATAGAGACCCTTCTGACTAATATACAGGTAGGCCTTTTAGCAATCTGGAAGAAAGGAACAGAAAGCCCAAGTTATAGATTTTTTCTAAATTCATGCTATTCCTTTTTAATCCATTCAAGAGACTGACTGAACCATGGTATTAGACTTTTTCTAGCAATTCAAGAATGTTAACTGGCTACACTCATCTCATTGGTTTAGAAATATTCACATGTGTGTATTAAGCCTTAAGAAAAAAACTTAGGTGAAAATGACCCGGGCATTTTAAACATTTTGCCAAAATGTTCTCCTTATTGCCAATTAATGGGAAGAACTTGAATTTTTAAGTTTGTCTGACTTACTAAATGACAGCACACCAGTTCTAATAAATATTTAGTTATTTTTAAACTGCTGGCTTTCCAGTGAGGAAATGATATGTTTAGTCATTTAAAATATGTCTAATATAAAAGAATTAAAAAAAATCCTCTTCTTTCATAAATAAGTTTGTTTCAGTTAATGGTGTTTCTTCAAAGAATAGACTTCAAAAAGCCATACAAAACTTTCCACGGATTTCCTATGTAGTCCTCAGGATGTATATTTTACGTACAGTACATTATGAATCAAAAATACTCACAGTTAACAATAACATAGGACATGGAGCCAAAATAATAAGAGTGTTTGGGATAAAAGAAAGCGTAATTTTCTTGCCCACACATGAAGTGATCATGTGGACCCCAGATGGAGATTTTGGCCATCTATGGCTCCATATTCGGGGTGGCTAAGAATGTGCTTGCAGATACTGTGTTGGTAGTTTTTTTTCTTTAATTTTTACTCTAACACTTCATCCTTAGTGATATTTTACTGTACACATTTTCTACCATATTAAACTTTCCCCAGTAGAAATGTAATTAATTTTATTTACCTCTCCAAGGACATAACAGAAGGCCTTTACTGTGACATATCTTCTCATCTATTAATATGGCATTTTTTAATACTAATGTAATTAGAGTCTCCAGAACTGTATTCAACTTTAAGGTTTTATATCTCAGTAATTGAAATAAATCATCAATCTAGCCTAAACATAATCAAGGCCAAATAGTTGATTATATTTTAAAGTAAACATTGCCTTTTTTTCCCCTCCAGATTTGACTCATGATATTGTTTACTGTCAGGCAGAATTTTTAATGAATTTCTCTTTTGTTAAATTAAATGCTTTCAGTAATATTCCTCAATATTTCTAAATTTATGTGATACAAAGTAAGGGAACAATTCATGTTCTTAAGTATACAACTCCATAGTAAGCAAAGAAAAAGCTAGACATTTAGTTAAAATTCTCCATTCACTTGTATGTATCTTCACTAACTAAAACCTCTTTAGCCAGAAAAGTGGCACTTTAATTTCAGTTCCAGCAGATAAACCATTTATGGGTTTCATCAATATAAAGCCAGTTTGCTCATCAAAAGAGTGGGTTTACACATGGAAATCTTGTTTTGTGTGTGAATACCACATCTCTAAGACAAATTCTGTCACCTATCTGTACCCTAGACCATTATTACTGAGATTAGAAATGTTACCTATATCACTTTGAACTATAATGATTAAACAAGAGAAAGAAAAGAAAGCCCCAGTCTTAAATTGTACAGAGTAAGACATTATTTTATTAAAGGCATCTAGATTTAATACACTCCTTTTTTTCTAAACTTGAACTAGCTTTGAAGGCATATTTTATCAAAAGTTGCTGATAGGATGATAGTTAAGACAAACTGAATTATTTCTAATTTGAAATCATAGAGATTAGGGACCAATAAAGTTAGAACACTTATAATAAAAATATTTAATTAAAAATAAATTACTTTTGTGCACTTCAGTCTTACATGTATATGTGTATATAGATGTAGGTATTATATATTTGTATGTACCTTATATATATGTATATGTGCAAGCACATATGTGTACACGGAGTTAAATAATTATTTAAAATCTTACTGAATTCCATGCCGGTTTATAAATATAAATACATCTATACACACATAATACATATATACATACATATACATATATACATACATATGTACATGCACACATATACATGGCTACTGGGTTTATGGTCATGAACAGTTTTACATCATTTTACAAAAGGTCATAGATGTTAGCTCTTTTATTATTGCCACATTTATTGAGTTATAGTAATATCGTAGGAATGGTACAGAATGTTTAAACAGTCATGACCCTGGTTTATTGGGCATATAATATGAATGTGTTTGCTATCCAAATTCTAATTTGGATAATTACATTCTGCCTACCTCAGTTTCTTTGCAATTTCAATTATATGCAGTGGGTTCTCTGCATTTCACAATGGTGACATACTTTTTCTGTGGCAAGTTTAAAGCTCCATATTTCCTTTGGATGAATTTTATCAGGATGGCAATGAAATAGAATTAAGTTGAAAATGTTTAATTTTTCAAATCATGCAATTCCATGTGAATAAGTAAAGATTTATTAAACATATTTGCTATTTTAATTAATCCTAAATCACTGGGTCATATTTAAATTTAACGTGTATAAAGTTTATTTTTTCTTAGAATTTGTGACCAAAAAAAAAGAAAAAGTCTTTTAAAATAATTTGTTTGTGGAGTAACTGTTCTAATATTCAATAATTCAATTTAATGATATGCTGTAACTTAATAATTCTTAATTTTAAAATTTGTAATGGTTACCACAGATGTACATTCCATGATAGTTTATAAAATTGAATTTTGATGCATGAAGAGGACCTGTAGAATGATACCATAGATGACTACTATGCTAGTTTTTGTTTTTTTAATATACTGTATATTGTATAGAAA
>PVKE010044818.1:0-12825 GCA_004027555.1 Craseonycteris thonglongyai | reverse complement strand
GAACTTATGATGTCAGAAGAAGAACATGATGAGGATTTTGAAGGATTTTAAGCTCACAATGCTCCTCTGCCTAGAAAAACCTCTTATCATCCCAGTCAGTCACAAACAAGCGTTTTCTGCAAGTTCTTCACGTAATTTTCTTTCCAGATGATGCCATCATTGTTAATGTTCTCTTTTGGATTTCTTGTTTCTCGGTCAAATTCATGGCATTGCCATTTGTGAAGAGACCTTCCATTTATCGTATCAATGTACGGTATATTACGGTATGTTCGAAAAAATGTCATTCATTAAAAATTGAATTAAAAAAAGAACTGGTGTTGCCTCAGAAGTGGGGGGTAGTCTTATACAGTGAATATAGGCCTAAACCTATGTTTTAACTGTAAAATTAGGGGGTCGTCTTATACGCCTGGTCGTCTTATATGCCAGAAAATACGGTAATAAATAAGTGGATGCTGTTAATCAGTAGGCTTATGGTTTTCAATACTTAGTTTTTAGCAGTGTGACTCTTTAAAAAAGGAAACATTTCATAGAATTGAATAAGAGCAAATATGCTCAAACTTAGGGGCACAGGTTCAGAGCCCCACCTGATGGTTTCCCACCTTGATACAACTCACTTTCCACCCAAGAAGAACCCAGGGCTCCCAGAGCATGAGGTAAAATCTCCTGCCTTCAGCCAGCATGGGAAACATGGAACTGGTAAGATGAGTTTATGTGACATAAAGACAGCATTAAACAACACTGATGCCTATACTAAAAAATTATTATTTTTTCAACTCTTTTTCAATTTTTCTGATTTTTTAGGGGAAACGTCTCAGTTTGAGTCTAATATATTTTTTATTCCTCCTAAGATTCCAGTATTCAACGACAATAGACCATAGATAGATTCAGAACCTTCAGCAGTCAACAGTACGGTACCTAGTGAGAATTTAACACAATGGATTTGTTCAGTCCTGTCTCTACTTGTATTGTGCTCTGTAAATTTGGGCAAATTATGGGACAACAAGCTTCACTTTCTTATAAAATGATTGTTCATTTGTTTAGATTAATACAAGTTTATTCTAAACATATTTATTGAGAGATTTCTATATTAGGTAACCTGGTGGAATACAGTAGTGAGCCAGACAAATGAGATCTTTGCCCTCATGGATCTTCTAATCTAGAGGTAGACAGAGAAATAAAGAGACAACTCACTTATATAGTGTAGTAAGTAAGTGTCACTGGGGGCATGCAGGATGCTTGGGAAACACTTCAAGAAGGATTCTAACTTGAACTTGGGGATAGTGGTAGTAGAAATTTCTTGGGGGAAAAATGCAGTTCAGCTGAGTTCTGAAGAAATATTTAGTCAAGAAAGAGGAGAGGGAATAGCCTGTGAAAAATTTAGAGGCAAGGGACACTGAAATAAAATGTGTTTAATCCTCAACATAATGTCTAAAACACAGGCATTATTCATAGATGGTATTCAAAATCAGGGGTCCCCAAGCCCTGGTACCAGTCCATGGCCTGTTAGGAACTGGGCCACACAGAAGGAGCTGAGTGGCAGGTGAGCAAGTGAACCTTCAGCTGTATTTACAGCTGCTTCTCATTGCTTACATTACTACCTGAGCTCCGCCTCCTGTCAGATCAGTGGCAGCATTAGATTTTCATAGGAGCGTGAACCCTATTGTGAATGATGCATGTAAGAGATCTAGGCTGCATGCTCCTTGTGAGAATCTAATGCCTGGTGATCTGAGGTGGAGTTGAGGCTGGGAACAGCTGCAAATACAGATCAACAGTAGCAGAGAGGTTTGACTGCATAGAGACCATAATAAATCAATTGCTTGCAGACTCATATCAAAACCCTATCAGTGAGTAGCAAATGACAATTAAGCTGCATCTGGTGGCAGGCAACAGGCTTTAAGTCAGAGTCCGACACTTATTTTAGTCTGTGCATGGCCCGCCCATTATTTTATTTACCACTTTTATCCACACCTCTTTCCTGCACTGCACACTTGTCTCAGTCAGTTTTGGTAAGCCCACAAACTAACCCTAGCCAAAATGAGTGAAAATCAAATGTCTCTGAAGAGATTCTTTGAAAGGGGGGAAAGATCCAATGATGAGACAACAGAAGACTCTAAGACTGCCAACAAAAAAGGAGCTGAATTTAAAATAAAAATATCAAGAGTCCTACTTAAATTATGGGTTCATTGCAAAAGGTGATTCACATTCTTCACTTCGTATTATATAGTGTGGCGACCAGCTACCCAGTGAAGGCATGAAACCTTCAAAACTGCTTCGCCACATGGAGACGAAAAACTCTGCATTAAAAAAGACAAGACTTGGGAGTTTTTCAAAAGAAAAAAAAAATGTGAACATGAAGAACAGAAGCATTGAAGGCTACCACATCATCAAATGTGTCTGTGTTGAGCATCATTCTTAGTGGCTAACCGCATTGCTAAAGCTAAGAAGCCCTTTACTATTATTGGTGAAGAGCTGATCCTGCCTGCTGCTAAGGACATTTGTTGTGAACTTTTAGGAGAGGCTGCAGTTCAGAAAGGTGCACAAGTTCCTATTTTGGCCAGCACCATAACTAGACAAATTGGTGAGACAGCAGAGGATATTGAGGCACAATTGTTAGAGAGGATTAGTCTGGTATGCAATCCAGATTGACGAGTCTATTGATGTTGATAACAAGGCAACAATGCTTGTTTTTGTGCTATATATTTTTCAGGAGGATGTGCATGAGGATATATTTTGTGCACTTTTGTTGCCAACCAACATCACAGCTACAGAACTATTCAAGTCTTTGAAGATTACATATCAGGAAAACTGAATTGGTCACTTTGTGTCAGTATATGCATGGACGGAGCAGCTGCCATGACTAGACGGCTTTCTAATTTCACTACTGAGGTCAAGGAGGTCACTTCTGAATGTGAGTCTACGCACTGTGTCATTCATACAGAAATGCTGGCTAGCCGAAAAATGTCACCTGAGCTTAACGTTTTGCAGGATCTGATTAAAATTATCAACCACATTACAGTACATGCCCTTAACTCACGTCTGGTCACCCAGCTCTATGAGGAGATGAATGCAGAGCTCATATGTTGTCTCTTATATACAGAAGTGAGACAGCTTCTAAAGGTAGATCACTGGCCAGTTTCTGAGTTACGAGAGCTGTGCCCGAGATTTCTTTGAGAAAAACAGTCACCACTGGCAGCACATTTCAGTGACACAGCAAGGGTCACAAAACTTGCTTACTTGTGTGACATATTCAACTTGCTCAAAGAACTGAATCTGTCACTTCAGAGGAGAATGACAACATTGTTCAAATTGGCAGATAAAGTGGCTGCATTCAAAGCCAAACTGGAATTATGGGGGGCAAAGTGTGAACACTAGGAATTTTGACATTATCAGAGGTTATAAAAATGACTGAGCCAGGGCCTTCTTTCTCCAGCTGGTGCATGCTCACCTATCTCAGCTTTCAGAAGAGTTTGAGCATTACTTCCCAACCACAAAGACCCCCAAACTGGGAAGGGATGGATCCATGACCCATTTGTGAAGAAGCCAGGTGAATTGACTTTGTCCATGCTAGAAGAGGATCAACTGCTTGAGATCGCAAATGACAGTGGCCTTAAAAGTATGTTCAAGACAACTTCAAATCTCTATACGTTCTGGATTAAAGTCATGGTGGAATATCCTGAGATTGTCACAAAAGCACTGAAAAGCCTGCTTCCATTTACAACATCCTATCTTTGTGAAGCAGCATTTTCTGCAGTGACAGCAGCCAAAATGAGATTACAGAGTAGACTGGACATAAGCTACACACTTCGGTGTCCCCGTCTCCCATCACCCCCAGATGAGACCGTCTAATTGCAGGAAAACAAGTTCAGGGCTCCCACTGATTCTGCATTATGGTGAGTTGCATAATTATTTCATTATGTATTACAATGTAATAATCATAGAAATAAAGTGCACAGTAAATGTAATGGGCTTGAATCATCCTGAAACCATCCCCTGCCCCACCCACAGTCTATTTCAAAACTGGTCCCTGGTGCCAAAAAGGTTGGGGTCCACTGTTCAAAATGGCAGCAGCCTTTAGAACTGTTATATGTCCTTGGCCTTAAAAGGTATTATATGTCTCTCTGCATCCTTAGCATAAAAGCAGTTCCTGCCACATAGTAGATGCTCATTAAGTGTTGAAAAGTGAACAAACAAATAAATAAATAAATGGGTGAGTCAATGAATGAATGAATGATTTTTATCTGCTTCTAGAGACGAGTTCATATAGGGAGCCACATGCTTACTCAGAGCTTACCTGGAATAGTCTGGTTCCCAGCACTGTAGAGAGAGTAACCCTACAGCCCAATTCTATGGGACTTTGGAGATTTTCGCTGGTGTCCACTGGTATCACAGGGCCTCCCTTGCCTCTAGTCCAGGAAGGGGACCATGCTTTTCCCTCCCTGTGACACTGATGCTAGTGAAGAGACCCACCTAGCTGCTTTTGTTTGAAAGCCCGTCTGAATGGCATCAGTATGTCATTCCACAGAGTTAGGCAACTAGTAATATTGTAAAAACAACAAGGCTGCCCTACATCCTGGCATGACCCCTGACTGTGGCTCATGAACTAGTGGAGCATGTTGGCAGGTGAGAGGTCATTATAAAACCAAGAGTAGGGGAAGCCGGGATGGCTCAGTGGGTTAAGCGCTTACTTTGCAGCGCCGGGGACCGAGGATCGAATCCCGGCCCCGGCCCGTGTGGATCCACGTGTTGAACTGGGGAGTGCCCCCAGTTCAGTTCTCTCTCTGTCTCTGTATCTCTCTCTCTCTCTCTCTCTGTAAAAAAAAAACAACACACACAAAAAAACAAAAACAAAAACCAAGAGTAAGTTAAGGGAAGTCAGGCTAAAAATAATAATGACTAGCACGCATTGATCCCTTTCTATTTGCCAGGCATTGAGCTAACTTCTGTATATGTATTATCTCATTTAGCCCTCACAGGGACCATTGAAAATAGATACTAAAATTATCCTCATTTTAAAGCTGATAAAACTGAGACTTGGAGGGTGGTATGACCCTTTCAATCAGGGGTAGCTGGGATCAAACCCAGTTAGAGCAACAGTGGAGCTGGTACCCTTACCCTTTTCACGACAGTGCCCCAAACAAGCAAGCAAGCAAGCACAATGAAAGAAAGAAAGAAAGAAAGAAAGAAAAGAGAAGAAATAAAGGAAGGAAGGAAGGAGAGAGGGAAGGAGGGAGGGAGGGAGGGAAGAGGGAGAGAGAAAGAGAGAGAGAAAGAAAGAAAGAGGGAGAGAGGAAGGGAGGGAGGGAGGGAGGGAGGAAGGAAAGGAAAGGAAAGGAAGGAAGGAAGGAAGGAAGGAAGAAAGGAAGAAAGAGAGAGAAGGTTTGCACATACTGCCAGCACCTGGGAACACCCAACAAAATCAGGGACATGCTAACAAAACCTATGCCAAACTTTGTTTTTGCTGACTTTTGAGGGCCTATTAGAACACTGAATAAACATTTATTTAGAAAAATGGGGCAAGATAAGAAACAGATTGAAGTAGAGTTAGCTACCCAACCAACCCCAATAATAATTTTTTTTTTCTCTATTTTGAACCACATCATCTCGGATTGCAGTGTGGCATCCACATTATCTGTTTAATCTGTCCTAATCTGTAGGCAATGCAGCAAAAGACTCAATCTCTGACAGCAGAGCCTGAGTTTAGAGGAGTTTCTGCCTCCAGAATTATAACATGGCCCCTGAATTTGCAATTTTCCCTTATTTTGCAGAACTAGTCCTTCTTCCCAAATCTCAACACTCAGATGCTGGAGAGCAATGTATGAACTATTACTAAGAAAATAGTTTGTTTTTTTAAAAAACATGTGCTTTAACTCTCCATATGTGATTGGCCTTCAGACCCAACACTGTACCCACCCTAGGGCTTTGTTTGCTTGATGTTAGTTACATCCTAAATATGTTCCCTTAATTTCCCCGTGAACACTTTCTACTGTTTATTGAGGGCCTGTATTCTCCAGACTGCCCATGCCTGGCCTCACGCACTTCCTGCAGCTGCGTGGGTCCTGTGCTCATCTCCCACAGCCCTTCTGTGTGGCCTGGGGAGGCAGGCCTCCTCTCTAACTCCTCCACTTGCCTCACCCCCTCACTTTTCGCGGGTCACCATGCTGCACACTTCATATAGGAAATGGAGGCAATTAGACAACAGCTCTCCTTTCCCCAATCACTGCCAATCATTTCTTCCTTTCTAATATTAATACCCCATTGACTTGAGAGACTTCTCTCTCAAGCTCCTTCATAGGGCCTTTTACACAGCCCTTCAGGGTGAGGTCTGGGCCCGCCTCTCCAGCCACACCTCCCACCATGCCCTCCCTTTATGTCACCCTGTAATGACAACTGTGTCATTCTCTATACTCACCACACAGCTTCATGCCTCCAAGCCTTTGCTCATGCGGTCCTCCCTTCCCTTCCCGGGAGGCCCTTCCCCTCACCTCAGTTGGCTAACTCTTACCTTTAACAGTCAGCTGGAGGGGATGCTGGTTAGCTCGGCAGTTAAGCGCTTGCCTCACAATGTCGAGGTCCTGGGTTCGATCCCCGGCCCTGGACCATGCAAATCCACATGCTGAGCTGTGGCACAACGGGCAACCTCCAGGATGGTGACAAAGGTCCTCACCTCCCATGTGGGAGGCCCCCAGTTTGGTTCCTGCCCCACACAGCCCCACGTCCACCTGTGTAGAAAGAAAACCATGTCACAACTAATGATATACAACATTGGAGACTGCTCTGGCCACTCCCCCCTTTTCTCTATCTCTCTCTTCTTCTCTCAAAATAAAATATTAAAAACTAAATAAAAGTTCAGCTGGACTTTATCTCTGTTTTGAAAGCTACCCTATCCCCTGTCCCTTTCTCTCCGAGGGCTCATCCCTTCCTGGGCTTCCACCAGCTCAACAGCACCATTAGTTTACATTCTTTGTCACACTAATGTTACGGGTTTTGGTTTTGTTTATTTTTGATTTGGCCCCTCAGACACTCTCAGTGGGGAGCTCCCGGATGCCTCTCCACGAGGTCCGAGAGGCACACAGCCGCCGGCTGGTGGCACGCGTGGCTCCGCGCCGAGCAGGGCAGTGCGGGCCTCTCAATGAACTGCATTAGGAAGCTCTGCGGGGAGTCACTATGGCCCAACGGAGAGCCCCCGGCCCAGAATCTGGTCTTGGTGCCAGTCGGCACTTCCTGTTTCCTCTCTGCTGGCTTTACTCTCTGTTCCCAAGTGGCTCCGTGTCGCTAGAAGTCACGCAACTGCCATGATGAGCATGACTACTGATCCCTGTTATCTAATCTCAGCTGGGCCCTCAGTGCCGCTTGGAAAGCCTCATTCTTCAGAGCACATTTTCCAACTATTTCCACTTCTCTGCAGCTCCCACCCCACCCAGCCCCCTTGCTCACATCTCCTTCTTGGCTTAGAAGACTGGGGTTGTCGATTTTCTTCCCCTTGAGCTAAGAGCGTCCTTGGCTCTCCCCAGCCTTTCCTCTCTCCTCCCTGGCCCCCTCGGAGAGGCCTGTGCCCCAGCCTTGATGAGGTTTCCCTCACTCCCTCCTAGGATCCCGCTTCCAGAATCTTCTCCACGCTTGTGCATGTTGTCCTTTAGCAACCCCAGGCCTATCACCTCAGCTTGTAATCAGGCTATAGCATTCCCCACCCAAAGAAATATGTAAATGGATAAACAACTCTTTTCTTCAATATGCTTCCTATTCAAAACACCACCCCACCTTCCTCTGTAATGGCTGTTCCCTCTTCTTCACCACTTGGAGATATATGATAATTTTGAATTATGTAAGTAATCTGTGTTCATGGTTAA
The DNA here is from genome assembly GCA_004027555.1 of Craseonycteris thonglongyai. Lineage (NCBI taxonomy): Eukaryota > Metazoa > Chordata > Mammalia > Chiroptera > Craseonycteridae > Craseonycteris > Craseonycteris thonglongyai. The sequence continues at coordinate 4,978 of PVKE010044818.1, read as the reverse complement.
AAAGTTAGAATCTATATATACGCAAAAAGAAAAAATAATCTACGAGTACAGGCCCTCAGAAATACCGTAAATGTTATCTTCTTAGAGCATATCTTCCAAATATTTTTCCATGCATATGTGTATCTAAAAGTTAAACAAATTTTAAAATACAGACAGAATCATAGTCTACATGGTGTTCTATAACTTACTTTTCTTATGTCAGTGTGATTGGAGCATATTTTCATGGGGCCCACCCAGATAACGCAGAGTCAGCTCTCAGCTCAAGATTCTAAATTTAATTACATCTGCCAGGTCCCCTGGGCTCTGTGAAGTGACATGTTCACAGGCTTCAGGGTTAGTGTGCAGGTGCCTGTGGTGAGGGCAGTCATTATTCTGACCACTGCAAGTGATCATGAGCCCCGGGAAGTGGAAGAGGTCACAGTGGCACGTTGGGGGACTCCAGGAACAGTGAGGGACCTCTGTCTCTCTCCTCATCCTCCAGAGCTTTTATGCTCATCCACGAATAGAGATCTACACTATTCAAAAAAAGTTTGCAATTATGATGAACATCTTTTTTGTTGTTGTTAACTCCATCTTCCTTCTGTTTTGAAGATGACTTTTCTTCCTCCCCAGTATGTGATTCTGGTGGGTTTGTCCAAGAAGGCACATGTGCTCCATGCCAACCAGTCACAGTACTGTGCCCTGTGGGCACATCAGTTGGTTGAAGGCTGCGCAGAGAGGGCCAGTAAGGTTCTTGGGGCAGGGAGGCTGCTCTGGAAGATAAGACAAAGATGTTTACTTTCTTGGGGCAACTGTGAGCTCCAGAAATGCTGGACCCACTGAGTTCATCCTTTCTACCGTGAAGCCATTCCAGAGGAGGGGAGAGAAACTTGGACAGAGAAAGAGAGAGATAATCAGAGGATATCATGTGAGCATTTGATTCCAGACTTCCTTAAAGTCAGGTAATTTCTGGACTCTTCAATTGCACCAGACAATAAATTCCTTTTTTCTTTCTTTGCTTGAACCAGTTTGAGTTATGTTTCTGCGATTTAAAATAAAGAGTCCTTACTGAGTTAGCATTATTTTATAATATGAATGCATTAAAATAAAATTAACCAAATTCCCTAATATTTTGCCTTTAGACTGTTTAAAATCCGTACTAGTACTATTTTAATAATATCATAGAAAATATTCTTATACACATATCCCTATGAATATGACTATTTAGAATGCATTCAAGGAAATACATTCAGAATACATTCAAAGAAATCTATTAATTTAACCTACTGCAATCTATTAATAGCTGCAACCTCACAGCTCCATTTAAACTGCCCTATCCTAAGTCAGCAAACATCTAATTGTTGGTACCAATAATTGTTCTATCCATCTTCAGCTTACTCGGCCTTTTTCCCACTCCGTCCACTTAGAAAATCTCTTAGACTTCAATGAGTCTTCCTCCCAGCTTCTTTTCCTACTTCTGGTTTGAACTTGGATGCCAATTCTGAAGTATTGGTAGGACTAATGAAAGTACTGTGTTGATAAAGATATTTAAAGAGAATGTGTGATCCATCAATGATATTTACCAATGCATGAAGCACAGGGTGAGGGGAGAGGGTATCTGATGTGAGAAGAGGTAAAGATTGTGGATAGAGAGTAAAGAATCTGCCATTGTTATAACCAGCAGTTCTTAACCTGGAGCAAATAGATGAGGAGATTTCCTTGGGGCTTCCAAAGAGACCCAGGAGTTTCATGAATCCCCTGAAGTTGCATGCAAATATTTGTGATGATCCATTTTTCTGGGAAGGAATGAAATCATAGCTTTTATAAAATTTTAAAAGGAATCTTGGACCCAAGAAGCAATTAAGAGCCACTTCTATGGACAGTCTAATAAGGTGTTTCCTTCAGGTGGCCTCATGGAGCTCACAGTTTAGAAAAGGAGAAAGGCAAGTAACCCAGTAAGTACTAACCAACCTGACGCTGATGTCATTGAGGAGGTCCCTGTGAGATTCTCCAGGGAGATATACAGAGGCCACTCAGTACTGCCCTTTGGGCCACCAAGAATAAGGTAACTGAGTAGGGAGAGCATGTGGGCAAGAGGAGGAGCAGGTGCCACCCATGACATGACCTCATCCTTTAACCACTTCTCCCAACTCTCTCCTGTGCTTTTCTGCCTCAGCTTCTTCCAAAAACAGTCCCTAGCTCTCCAAGAGCCAGGAAGCCAGCACAACACATGACCAAGGACCTCCCTCCAGCTACATCCCAAAGCACAGAAGTTTGTGACCTCTGGAAATTGGCACAACTGGGAAACAGTGCTCAGACCAGCTACCACATTTCACTTTCATTACAATTTCCTTCTGCTCTTTCTGTCTACAACCAGCCTATTAAATCATGGTGATTCTGTCCAGACCTCCTTATCTTAGTGACTATCTATGTTTTGAATTCCTTGTTCTGCCTCCCACCCACCCAAGTTTAATAGGAAATGTTTTTTTGTCAACATTCTTCTATCTGTCCTCTCTGGTGACTCCTACAGCCATTTTGTTATCTTCAGTGCATTTCATTAAAAAAGAGGATGATAGTCCTGTGTTCCAAGATCACTAATGGAGATATTAAATGAACCAAGATTGACCCTCAGGCGCAATAACATTCTCTGGAGACCTCCCAGAATCCAGTCTAATAACTGTTTGTATTTCTGTTTAGTCCGTGGTCGTAGTTCCACACTGCGCCTTGACAGACCACATTGGATTCCTCCCAAGCATACAATTTCTTGAGACCGTTCAATGTCCCATTAAAATGTTAATCTGCCTCCTGTTACTCATAAGTATTTCTAACCCATACTTTCCAAATAGCATTCAACCTTCCACAGAGTATCTATATTTTAGGTATTTTCTCCCCACATGATTACATGGAGCATTGTTATACACAAAAGAGGGTTCATGCCTCTCACTAGTCAAGGCCCTACAATGTGATACCTTTCCCTTAAAGATGTATGTCCTCTGCAAGGACATGAACTCTGAATTTAGATGACCTACATTTGAGTCCTGGCTCATATATTTTCTAACTGTGAGTTGGGCAAGCTGAATAGCATCTCAGTTTCCTCTGTCATAGAGTGACTGACAGAATTAAATTGGGTAGAGTTATTGGAAGGATTAAATGAGATAACACATGGAAAGCACTGAGCTAAAAAAAAAAAAAAAGCCTGGCCCATAGAAAGTGTTGTGGTAAGGAGAATGTCTCCCCTGCCTCCTGCCCCCCAAAAATGAAATGTCCATGCCTTAATTGCTGAGAGAGAAATAGCACAGATATAATTAAGGTTAAGAACCTTCAAATAGGGAGATCATCCTAGATTATCTGGATGGGCCAAATTATATGAGCCCTTATAAGCAGGGGACTTTCTCTGGCTAGAGGCAGAAGAGGAGCAGAGAAGAAGAGGCAGAGATTTGAAATGTGAGAAAGACTTACTGTTGCAATTTGAAGAATGCAATGGACCACTTGTGAGGACCACCTAAGATTCTCTATCTCATGTGTGTTCTTCCTCCAACCCAGAGAAAGTTTCTTCCCTCAAGCATCAACCTTCAAATCCACTTCCTCTATTGTGTCTTTTATGATCCTTCTATGAGAATTAATCATCCTTGAGTTTCCAGAGAACAATATTATATGCTTTACTTCTTCCAATGTCTGCTTTCTTTTCTTTTTTGTTTTTATTGTTAAGTTTATTGGGGTGACATTGGTTAGTAAAATTACATAGGCTTCACTAATAAAATATGGGTTTTATAATAAAATATGAGTTTCTGATGTATTGTAATTCTACAATACATCATCTTGTGTTGCATCCTGTGCTCACCACTCAGAGTCAGTTTTCCTTCCATCACCATATATTTGATGTCCCCTCCATCCTCCCCCCTCCCCACTTACCCTCTGGTAACCATTAAACTATTGGCGGTGACCATGAGTTTTTGTTTCTTTGTTGCTTTCACTTTTATATCCCACATAGGCGTGAAGTCATGTTGTTCTTGATTTCTTCTGTCTGGCTTATTTCGCTTAGCATGATGATCTCAAGGTCCATTCATGTTGTCATAAGTGGCAATATTTTATCTTTTCTTACAGATAAGTAGTATTCCATAGTGTAAACGTACAGCTTCTTTATCTAGTCATCTATCAAAGGACACTTGGTTGTTATCATGACTTGGCTACTGTGAACAGTGCTCTGATGAACATTGAGGTCCTAATACCTTTGTGGACTAAAGTTTTCAAGTTTTGGGGGTAGACACTCAGAAGAAGGATTACTGGGTCTTATAGTAACTCTATTTTTAATTTTTTTTTAATTGTTTTTGACAGAGAGAGAGATACAGTGACAGAGAGAAGGGGGAGGGCCCAGAACAGTCTTCATAGTTGCACATCATTGGATTTTCCACGTAGATTCATTCCACTGGTGGGTGCAGGGCTGCACAGGACAGGAAATGGGCCCGGGTCTCATGCCAGTGAGAACTGAACTGGAGGCACTCCTCAGTTCAGCATATGGGTCCACACGGGCTGGGGCTGGGATTTGATCCTTGGTCCCGGGGCTACAAAGTGAGCACTTAACCCACTGAGCCATCCTGGCTTCCCCTATTTTTATTTTTTGAGGAACCTTTATACTGTCTTCAATAGTGATTGTACCAATTTCCATTCCCACCAGAAGTATATGAGGGTTCTTTATTCTCCACATCCTTGCCAACACTTGTTACTATTTGTCTTGTTGGTGCTAGCCATTCTTCCAGGTGTGAGGTGATATCTCACTGTGGTATTAATTTGCATTTCCAGATAACTGTAGTGGATTTTAGCATTTTTTCATATATCTGTTGGCCATTTCTATGTCTTCTTATGAGAAATGTCTGTTCAGGTTCTCTGCCCATTTTTTTTTTTAATATTATTATATTTTATTGTCAAATTTAATGGGGTGACATTGGTTGGTAACAATCAGACAGTTTCCCAATGGACAACTCCACATCACATCACCCAT
>PVKE010044817.1:0-12858 GCA_004027555.1 Craseonycteris thonglongyai | reverse complement strand
GGAGGTGGGAGTGGGCACTAGATATAAGGTGATGGAAGGGGAACTGATACTGAGTGATGGGCACATAATACGATGCATGAATGATGTGAGGTGGACTTGTACATCTGTAAACTGTCTAATTGTTACCAACCAATGTAACCTCATCAAATTTAACAATAAATTAAATAATAAATAAATAAATAAATAAATAAATAAAAAGAAAAAATAAAAGCCAAGCAGGAGTGATATGCCTCCCAAAATGCATGTGTGGAATGAGAAGCTATGAGTGCTGAAGAATAAAGAACAGTCAGAAGACAGTTACTCATACACGAAGAAGGAGCAGCCAGAAAGTGGGGGCAGAATGGGGCAACATCATGGAAATCACAAAAGGAAAGACCTTCCAAAGACAGAGTGTGCAAGAGCAACCAGTCACTTGTGTCAACATGGCCGAGTGGGATGGTGAGACCAGGGCTGAGAAATCTTTACCATTATATTTAGAATTTAGGTTATAGGTGATTTTGTTGAGAGCCGTTGAGAGCAGTGAGAAGCCCCAAAGCCAAAAAGCTGTCTTTCATTTCAAGGCCAGCTCTATGCAGTGAAATATTGTCTATTTATTATTCTGAATCAAGTTTTCCCTTCACATAGATAGTTAAGTATCTGGGGAGAAAGGAAGTGCAAATTTTATGAGTTTCAATGAAGAACTATAGTAAATATTTTATTTTGTTTCAACAAATATTTATCAAACATCTGCTATATGTCAAGCTCTGTGGTAGGTGTTAGAGACACAAAAATGAATAAGCCATGATCCCTGCCCCCCAAGAGGCTCAAAATATAGTTAAGGAGACACAGATGCACACTTCAATATGGCAAATGCTATATGAAGGTATGTGTAGATGCTATGGTAACACAAGAGATGAAGTTATTGGCTTTGCCCAAGCTAATCAGCAATGGAGGCTGCAGAGAAGACAGGAAATTTTTAACAAGACCTTGAAGAATTGGTAAGATGACATGGGCATACTTCTGTTGAGTGCAGGTGGCATGTTTCTGGAAATGAAGGAACCAATGAGTGATTAAGCAATATGAGCTGTCTTTGTGTCATGGTCCCCATGGAGCACCAAGCCAAGCATCATACGAGCACACCACACCAGCTGTGGAATCTGCTTAAATCCCCTCAAGTATGACAAGTTTCTAGCCAGAATTTCATTTGCATGCTGTTCTTGCAATAGCAGATCAATCTTCCCTAGCTATAGGATCTATATGATGCCCTTTATATGATAAAAAGACTTCCTGTAAACTCTGTTTCCTAATCATGGCTTTCTAAATTATTGACTGTTACCTTGAATATACCATAAAATATATGGAGTTCTATGGTTGGTGCAGATGTAATTGTGGTTTTTGCATTGTTGAGGTTTGCTGTTTGACATTGGAATACATTCTTAAATAAATGTGGCTATGGTATACATAATTTTAATGCACATTTTTCACTTTACATTTTTTGCTAATTACGTTACTTGTTGTTTCTGTAACATTTAGTTTAGACTATGGAAAAGCAAATTCAAGCAATGTTCTTATTCAAGTTGAAAATGTGTCATAAAGCAGCAAAAACAACAACGTGTTTGGCCTAGGAACTGGTAATGAACATACAGTGCCATGTTGGTTCAAGAAGTTTTGCAAAAGAGATGAGAGCCTTAATGGTAAGGAGAGTAGTGCCCAGCCAGGGGAAGTTGACAAGGACCAATTGAGAGCAGTTATCAAAACTGACCCTCTTACATCTACAGGAGAAGTTGCCTAAGAACTCAACATAAACCATTTGGCATTTGAAGCAAATTGGAAAGGTGAAAAAGTTGGATAAGTGAGTGCCTCTAGAGCTGACCAAAAATCAAAAATATAGTGTTTTTTAAGTGTCATCTTTTCCTATTCTACCCAACAACAATGAACCATTTCTCAATTGGTGAAATGCGATGAAAAGTGGATTTTACGTGACAACCAACAACCACCAGATCGGTGGTTGGACCAAGGAGCTCCAAAGCACTTCCCAAAGCCAGATTTGTACCAACAAGGCCATGGTCACTGTTCGGTGCTCAGCTGCAGTCTGATCCACTACAGCTTTCTGAATCCTGGTGAAACCATGCCATCAGAGAAGTATGCTCAGCAAATCGACGAGATGCACCAAATACTGCAAAGACTGCAGCTGGGAGTGGTCAACAGAAAGGGCCCAATTCCTCTCCATGGCAACGCCCAACTGCATGTTGCACAACCAATGCTTCAAAAGTTGAACAAATTGCACTACAAAGTTCTGCCTCATCTGCCATATTTATCTGACCTCTCACCAACAAACTACCACTTCTTCAAGCATCTGGACAACTTCTGGCAGGGAAAATGCTTCCACAACCAGCAGGATGCAGAAAATGCTTTTGAAGAGTTCACTGAATCCCAAAACATGAATTTTTATGCTACAGGCATAAACAAACCTATTTCTCGTTGGTAAAAATGTCTTGATTGCAATGGCTCCTATTTTGATTAATAAAGATGTGTTTGAGCCTAGTTATAATGAGTTAAAATTTATGGTCCAAACTGCAATTACTTTTGCATCAACCTCGGCAATTTTGCAGTACCTCTAATAGTACCACTTTGTTTCATTTTGTCAGCTATGAAGGGCCAAAACTATTTACCAAAGATAAACTAATGAAAGAAAGAGAGACCAAGATGAAGTAAAGGTGGGATTTGAAACAGAACAGTGGGGAAGCCGGGATGGCTCAGCAGGTTGAGCGCTTATCTTGCAGCCCTGGAGTCCAAGGATTGCACCCTGGCCGTGGCCAGTGCAGACCCATACAGGAGGCCCCCAGTTCAGTTCTTGCTCCCTCGGTTTGGCCCCTGATTAGAGGGGACATGCGGGAGGCCCCCAACCAAGTTCCAACCCTGTGCAGCCCCCGCCCACCTGTGTGGAACTAAACCATGTGGAAAACTTATGCCATACAACTATGGAGACTACTCTGGGCCTTCCCTCTTCTCTCTGTCTCTCTCTCTGTCTCTGCCAAAAACAATAAAATAAATCTTTAAAAAATAAATAAAACAATGCAGCACCATTAGAGCTGAAGCATCCTGTGAAAGGCTTCTTACTGCTCACTGGCTGAGAGCCTAGACTAACCATCAGCCTACTGAACTGGCTGATCCACCATACTCAGTCATACATTGGATAGATAGGTGATAGGTGATAGATTCGATGATAGATAGATAAATAATAGATAGATAGATAATAGATGATAGATAGATAGATAGATGATAGATAGATAGATAGATAGATAGATAGATAGATAGATAGATAGATAGATAATAGATAGGTAGATAGATAATAGACAGATAGAGGTAGAAGCAGTTATATATTAACATTTTTGACATAAAGAGCACTATAATGAATGTGTACTATGCAGGGTAGCACTAATGTGAAATGCAGAAAATAGAAGAAAAGTACATTTTAGCATGTAGAAGTATATGGGCTCGTAGAAGCACATGCTTAAGAAATTTAGTGTGCAATTTAAATATGTTCAATGTGTTATATGTTCATTAATACTTAATAAAACTGTTAATAAAAACATCTTCCATAATGAAGGTGTGTGTGTCCCCATTACTGAAATATATTCATCTGTTTATCCTCTAGTTTTCTTAAATTTTCCATTATATATTCAGAAGCCATGTGATTAGCTGCATAATTTACAATATTATATATTCCTATTTAATTAAACTATAAACCATTAAGTAGTATGGCTGTAGTATGGCAGGGGCTGATAAAGGTCTTCTAAGACCCATACCCTGCTGTTTTTTACATAGTGAAACAGCATTTAGATTGGTGTATGGCTGCCCAGAATAAAGAATACATTTTTCAACCCCTTTTCACTTGAAAGTGTGGTCATTTGAAGTTCTGCCATCTGTGGTGGCGTGGATGAACCTGGAAGGAACTGTGCTGAGCACAGTATGTCAGGACAGAGAAAGACAGATACAACGTGCTTTTGCTTATGTGTGGAAATCTGAAGAACAAAATAAACGAACAGAACAGAAACAAATTCATAGACTCAGAAAACATTTGGATGGTTGCCAGATGAAAGAAGGGTTGGGGGTGTGGGTGAAAAAGTGTAAGGGTTTAAGAAGTACAAGTTGGTTGTTACAAAGTAGTTATGGGGATGCAGGGTATAGCACAGGGAATATAGTGAATAGCATTGTAACTACGATGTATGCTGTCAATGGTACTAGATGTGTTAGGGTGATAAACGGGAGGGGATGGGGACAGGTGAAAATGGTGAAGGGACTAAGAAGTACAAATTAATCATTACCAAATAGTCATGGGGGTGGAGGGGGGGAGCCGGGATAGCTCAGTGGGTTGAGCATCCGCTTTGCAGACCCAGGGACCAAGAATCAAATCCTGGCCCCAGCCCCGGCCTGTGCAGACCCATATGCTGAACTGGGGTGTGCTTCCCATGCAGGAGGCCCCAGTTTGATCCTCGCAACCCCCATTCCGGTTCAGCCCCTGGCTCAAGGAGGCGTGCCTCCATAGGGGCCCCCAGCCCAGTTCCCACCCTGTACAGCCTCTGCCCATCTGTGTGGAATGAAACTATGTCCAAAAAACTGATGGTGTACAATTATGGAGACTGCTCTGGGCCCACCCCCTTCTCTCTGTCTCTGTCAAAAACAATAAAATAAATCTTTTTTAAAAAATAGTCATGAGGATATAAAGCATAGGAAATATACATTTTTAAAAAGAGTTAATTCCATATAACAAATCAAAAGAAATTTTAAAAATTTCACAAGTAACAAAATAAATAAATTTATAAAATAAAGTGTGGCCATTTGATAAAGTGGTGTCAAATAAGTGTGAGTGTAAATGACCTGCATAACTTCCCCTTTTGTCTTTAAAGAGAGATGTTCTCATTTCCTCCCTTTTAACATACTGATATTTGAAAGACTGGTTAATGCCAAATAGGTTTGAATAATGCGGTAGAGCAGCAAGATGCGAGGAGCTTGGATCCTTGGACATCATTGTGGAACAAAGCTATCATGTTAGTTGTGAACTCCCTGCATCCAGTTTGTAGAGACAGAGAGAGAGGAGGCAAGAAAGGCTTCCACATTGTCCACACCACCTTTATTTGGAATCTGCATTATCTGTCAAACCTATATCCTAACTATCCTAAGAGAATTTGACACCTGTACTGGGGTAGCTTCTCTAGGAAATTGCAGAATCTAAAAAGGTGATGAGTATTTTGCTGTTGAAAAAAAAAAAGTGTTTACCTTTAGCCTGCAGTACCTTAGAAGGCAGATGACATCCTGAAGGATGTAACAAAAGGGAGAAATGTAAGGAAAACTCAAAATGGTGGCATACATGGGTGACTATTTTTTCGAAATTTCAGCAAAGCTTTGTGGAAGAGAGATAAACACAAGCTAAATGTATTCAATCTACAAGGAAAGGTGGAGAAGAATAAAACTCTAGGGAAAAAAAAAAGAAATGTTTTTGCCTATGGCTTCTAGCAGAAGTAGATTTGGAGTCTGGTTATTTGGAGCTTTGCATGGTTCCTACTTCACTTGTTATACAGAAAAACCAATTACTTTTTGTTCCCCAGACATAAGCTGTTACAAGAGATAGAATCAAAGTTAAAATATACATGGTTTATAGTTAATTTTCCACTATCTAACATTGGAGGCAAGTACTAGTTAGAGCAATAAAAAAGTGTTTACATAAAACATAAGAATCTGTAATAACCTTACCAAAAATATCTAGTACAATGAAATAAAAGGGAAAATTGAAATGAAAATTAAAAATCAATAACATTGTACAGTAATTCATGTCGTATTAACTTATTTAATATTTTCTTTTTCCTGAAGAGTTGCTTTATTGATGCATTGTGTTTGGGCCCAGCAGTATAAATGGTAACATCTCACAATACCTAAACTCTGATGAAATTATTAAAGTCTCATAACAAGTCAAGTAGAAAAATCATAGAGAGACTATTAACAATTTAATAGTTCTAGTTCATGGGGGGAATGTTAATCCCACTGAAGTACAGAAGTTATGGTTAGTATGATTAATAACATATAAGAAGAGAAATGAGAAATTCATATTAAAAGTATGATATTAAAATGCAATTGTTACAAATTGACAGTGAGTCATGCAGTAAAATTTAAGCTCACTTTCCTAGGAAACAATTACTTCGGAGCCTGAACATTTCTACAGATATTTGTCCCATAGGGAGGTAGTCCTTACAGATGTCCGCTTCCTTCAGGGTGCAGGAAGCCCTGCAATGGATCTTCCCAGCTCACCCCTGAATCCTCTCACCAGTTCAGAACAAGCCTTGCCTGCGTTTTTTCCTTCTCTCATGCAACTGGGTAGTTTTTGCCCACAGGCACAAAGAGCAGGAGTGCTGGGAGTTTATGACCTGGAGGAGTCTCTGAACCAAGGCCTGACCTGTGAGGGAGGATGAAGGACATACGTTCCGAGCCGTTGTTCTTGGAGGGGCCGTTGCCAGAGAGGCAGGAGCAGCCCTCTGCAGTGCTTGACCAGAAACTTTAGCCTCTGACCCCGTGAAAATGACACACCACCAGTGGACAGCTTATCCATCATTTATTTCAATGGGCCTGCTATGCTAGTGATTATCCCCATTTTTATAGAAAAGAAAACTGCGGCTTTGGAATATTGTGATTTCCCAGGATTTCACACTCATGAGTGCCAGATCCGGGGTTTGATCCTGCCTCCAAAGCCTGGACTTCTTCCAATGTGTCATGCCACCTCTGTGATACCCAGAGAGCCCTAAAACATTTCAGTTGAACTGAGAATTACATTGGCTTGTGTAGTTTTCTTAAACACATTTGATTATAAACATCATAACATATTTATACTTTAAAGTAAACTTGATTACAAATAAAATAACCTGAAATAATAGATCATAGGCTCTTGGTAGATATAGATGCTTAGATTAAAAAATAACCTCTAGAATGAATTGCTATTAGAAATTTAACCCATATGCTTTCATTTTTTGTTTTGATACTAGTATAGCAAATTACGCTAGTTAAATCACTTTTAGTTTAATAAAAACAAAAATGAACAAAATATAGCAAAATAAAAGGAAAAGTAAACCATCTTTCATTTCACATTTATTATAAAATTCAGACATTTGGAAATATGAATAGTATTTTTTGCCTTATTCTTCTTTTGCAAGCATTTTCCTAAAGTAAGGAACGATGTCATTGAATTAGATCCTCACCTAAGTGCAGCACCAAGGGCATTCTTGTATATTTTTCCCTCTAAAAAATGCTATGAAATGCGTTTATAGGTACACGGGTTTACCACAGTTATCCTACAGCAAGAAGAATGCAAACTGCACATTTACCAAATTCTGTAATGCATAAATCATAATGCTCCAAACATCATTAACTGTTTCATCTTGGACAATTCATTTTCTCATCTCTTTAGAATCCAAAAGCTATAATAATACCCAATATTTGACATTGATTCAAACAACTGAAGAACTACAAGATGGTGCTTTAAAATTACCTTCTTTATAAATATTTACTACCACAGCTATATCTTAAAAGAATAGAAAATATACGACAAGAATCAGCAATAATCAAATAAACATAAAACACCAACGCAGCATCCACATCGGCTAGCAGGTAGGATAGAGACCTTGCATTTTGTGTCATGTCTCATACAGTTACCTGGATCCTTCAGGCATATGGAACACCATTGTTTAAAGACAAATGAGCACATCACAATGAGAACAATTTTATATAAATGTGAATATAGGTCCTATAAAAATCTCTTGTCAACATATATTTTGTTTTTCTTGGAATACCACTAATATTTTCTTGGGAAAAGGTGGGTTTACTGGCTTGGAGGGTGGTCAACTGTGTTAATAGTCTAGTTCTCTACATTCCCTCTGAATCCTTAAGAGAGAAAGTGTCAAAGAGTTGATTGTTTCTATAAATAAGAATATCAAAAGATGCTTAAAACAAAGCAATTAAGAGCATGGAATTTGGATTTTCAATGAATTTATTATCATAAGTTCATTCAAAGTGCTTGTTCACACACATACACACACACACACACACACATATATATATATATTTATCACAGATTCCCCAGTTCAGATCTTACTAAGACAGAGAGCAGCTTCAGCTATGGTGATGATTTGTTTGAAATGCTTCATGAGAATGTCCACTTTCCAAACCCTTTTTAGACAGACAGAAGAAAGCCTGCTCAAGCCTTCGTTCACCAGCCTGACTCCCCTAAAACAGTTGCCCTCTTGGAGTGAAGATCCTTTTTATCTCTGGTTATTCTTCAGGGCCAATTTGATCTCTAGGAGGGAATAGATTTCTTTTGCCTTCCAAGTTCTCCATTCTAACTATTTTTAAATTATCTACAAATAAACAAATGCTAATTCATGTTCTCAACAGTCTTTCAACCTCAGTCACTCTTTCACTGTCTTTGTAATTCAACTTGGAATGTGAATTTTCCATTTTCAGATCAACTGTTTAATCAACGCACGCTATTGTGTTGTATAATAATGACTGGTCAAGCTTGCTCTTTCTGTTTACCACAGTATTACAGTAGTTACTACTAATTTTTCTTAATTAACAAAAAATGGGGTTTTTTAGTTCTAAGATTTTTCTCAAAAAGAAAGACTTCTTGCATTAACTTTATTCCATGGCAAAGAAAGGCAGAAAAAAAGTAGAGGACTTTCCAAAAGTTTTACTTAAAATTCTAGACTTTTAACTTATGCTACTGAATTTAGGAACATAGGATATACATCTTGTGTCTGAATGAATTAAAAGCTGAAGCAATTCCAAATTGTTCTGAGCCACGTTTCACGATGTTAATTTATATAAACTGTTCAGACCTCATCTCAGATCCCATTCATCATAATAATGGTAACACTTTCAGATCTAGGACACAATTTGTCATTTAAAAGAAATGCATAGAATGCTATATTTAAGACACCTTATTTTAAATTACAACAAATCTCTAAAGCAAATATCTCTTGCCCTGGAGTTACATGTGTTAATTCTCCATTACAGCTTGTCCTTTTCTCACTATTCTAATGAGCATACCCACCTCTTAATGAAATCGTTAGTAAGTATTGATCAGAAGCCTAGCTTCATCCAAAAGTATAGTATGTAGTTAATCATAGTTTCAAAGAGAAGCTTCTGTATTTTAAACGTATTTTGTAACTTTCTAAGCAAATCATGTAAAAATTAGTTCTTAGATTTCAAACTATGCCTTCAAACTTTGCCCTTAGCAAAATACGGTTTATTTAAGTATGATTTGTGCTATCAATGTATAAAAATAGAACAATCCCAAGAATATATAATAATTAACACAGTAATAAAAAAATTTTCTCCTTTCAACTGTTATGGAAAAAATTATTCATGACATTTGTTAAAGACAGGAAGGCTTTACTCAACAGGGGAGTGTTGTAATCGCTATGGGGACCAGTGCAAAGGCATCTTGAAGTAGGGGAGAGAGATTGGATTCAATGCCAAATATAATAGGTGAAAGTAATAATTTTTTACTTTTCAGGGGGAGAGACAGGTTTAGGGGGACATGGGGAGTCAGTGGATAGAAATTACAAAGAAGAAATATTAGAGATATGAAAGGATTCTCACTATAGCTGACAGGATTCTTGCTAAGGGCAGGCCAGGATGATCGGAAGGAGGAACCCAGTCAGATGCCAAGAATGACTGAACTGATTTAATAAGATTCTTGCTAAAATCGGGAAATGTAGAGATGTACACGCAAGTCCAAAAGTCAGGGCCTAGTTGAAAAGAAACGCTCAGAGGAGTTTGATTAGAGTTTGGTCAAGGAGAGAATCTTTGTCAAAATTAGAATAAAATCCATAAGCATTTGAGATTTATAAAATTGCTGTATTTTCTTATACCCTCCATTTTTTACCTCTTTTTTGTCCCATAATTTTTCATAGTTATCAATTACTCAGTAAGTCTGTCTTTTGTTGGTTTGATTATAAAATCCTTTATCACTATGAAAAGATTAAAACAATTCCAAGATTCACTTGCTTGAGAGGTGAAAAATCAGTCTTGTTGACTGTAATAGAGCAAATAAAGTGCCATATGAGGGTTGTTCCCTTTATGGGGTCCTATTCCCCCAATGCCATATAATCAAGCAGAGGAGCATGAGAAAGAATATAACAATTAGAAAAATTATTCTCCTTTCCATTGTTCATCATGCATTCTACTTACACAAATACCGGTACAAACAAATAAACAGAAGGAGAACTTGAAAAGAGTCTCTAAAAATGCAAAACCTATTTAGTTCCTCTCTGTTCTGCTCTCCAGAGGCCAGAAAAAAAATTTTCTAGAATATAATTTAGTAGGAAAAAATTTTACACCAATAAAGTTTTCCAATATAAAACTATATTTATAGAACACCTTTTCCTTTATCTGATGTTAACACTTAGGAGGCATTTTACAACCCTGTAAATATTAGGCAACTGATAGCAATGCAGATTTTTTATATAGACACATGCACATTCTGTCCTGTCTGATGGAGGTTCCCTTGTCTTCTTACGCATTCTGTGGCACAGTTTTATCTCTATCCACATACTCATTTCAATATTTTTTTCATTGTTAAATGTTTTGGGGGTGACATTGGTTGGGAACAACTACATAGTTTCCAGGTGTACAACTCTACATTACATCACCTATGTATTGCATTATGTGCTCACCACACAGAATCAGCTCTCCTTCCATCACCACATATCTGGTGCTCACCATTTCAATATTTTTATCTATGAGTGTATCTACTCTTTGGATAGTCTTTCAAACCAGTTATATCTGCCTGGTTCCCTCGTTGAATTAATAAATGCAATCTTTTACACACATTCATTTAAAACTTGTATTACAATCATAATTTTACTTAAAAAAAAATTCTTTTGGCAGATCTCAACATGCCTTTACTGTTTAAATCCATCAGCTAAAGTCCTCCATGGTCTTATTCCCAATTCTGCCAGTTCTTGCTCAATAACTCTGAACTGCATGATATTTTGAACAATCCGTGCTGGGGGTTTTTTATGACTTTGTACAGGCTGTTCCTTTGTTTGAAATGCCCTCCCTTCCCTTCTTGTGTGCAACTGTCTGCTCAAGAAGTTTCACACATTCTTTCAAAACTCTGCTTTTACATTATTACCTTTCAGGAAACAATTCTTCATTTCTACTTCAACTAACATGCCACCCACATCAACAGGACACATGTTAGGAACTATTAATACATGTTATTTAAGTCAGCTTCTGTGAAGGGCTTGGGGCTGGGGGAGATGCTGGGAGATAAGGCTGAAAAGTAATAAGAACTGAATAATGGATGTAGTATGTCCAGGGGAACAAAATGAAAGTTCCACTTCACTCTGTAAGAGAGGGAAGAAAATCTCCTTCTACCTACCTTAGTTTCTCTGGCTGGGGCCATGTCAAATTAGTGACAAAGGACAGAGTAACAGGAGAAAAACAAGCAGAAGTTTATTAGCTTATGTGTCGTGCACGCACACAAGAGTATGCAGAGATGGGTAACTCAAAGGGTCATGGCTTGGGCTTATATAGCATCTTAACAAAAACACAGCAAGTTATTAGACAGGTGATAAACAAAGGAAAAGGACTTTGAGTTTCTAGGGCAGCAAATTGTAGGAAAGAAAATATTGTATATGGGTTGCTCCCGGCAGATAAAGGCTAGTTTTTCGGCAAGGTTTGGAAGGCAGATTGCTCCGTCCCAGTCTCCAGGCTAACAAGAGTCACCTCCAGAGATTAGCTCATCTCTTTCCTGGTGGGGCGGGGGCACCTTTACAAATTTACAACCTGCCTTTAGGCCAAAAGAGGGAGGGCAGAGGGCTTTTTTTGCATCTGCCTCTTCTCAGTTGCCTTCGGCATAAAAGAATCCTTCCGCCAGGGGCATCCTTTCGGGTGGCATGTTCTGTTGCTCTTCGTCTCCTGTAGGTCAGGCAGCAACTGGAGTATTTCCTTCTCCATTGGGTCCCTACTTCAAATGGCACAGAAAGACTTCTGATAGTAGCAAGAGAGTAACACAGGGGTTAAACAAACACAAGTTAGAGAGGGGGCAAACAAGCAAAAGAACCTAGGAATATGTCTCTTAGAAAAAAAATCAGAAGGCAGGGAGGCTGTGTGGGTGATTGAGCCCCAGGGCTCCCTGCAGGTCCCCTGTGATCTTTAAGCGAAGGCTGAACAGCCACCTGATGGGGAGGTTCAGGGGCAGGTGGATGAGCTCAATTTCAAATCCCTTCCAATCCTGAATTTCTATGTTCTACCTCAAGGCAGTTGCTATAATCTGATGGGTTTTGGTGCTCACAGCGGACACCTTTTACGTGCTAGGTGTACCTCCTTCTTTCTCTAGACTGAGTATCCTTGATAAGGTCACCATCAGATTCATCATCTTTTATCTTTTAATTCCTTTTTCTGAGTGAAATGGATGCATATACTCCCCTCATTATCTAGAATGTGAGTCTGGAGTTTTACCCTTTTCATCCTCTAGCTGGCTGGAAAGATGTTCAAGACTAAGGAAAATGAAGGTGGCTGGGTCTGTGGAGCATGAGAGGTAGAAAGCGAGAAAGAGTGGAAGTCATTGAACATACAGCGAATGTACTAAGAACATGGCCTGATTAATGTATTGGATTCTGGGCATTCATTCATTCATTCATTCATTCACACAACACATGTTTTACCAAGCCCCTTCCATGTACTAGGTGCTTCTGGTGAAGAAAACATACAAAGTACCCTGAACTCCTCAACTCACGATCTAGGGGAGATTGTGAACAAGGTAGGGTACAGAATTCAGCTCCACTGATCACGCTGCTGTCCACAAGCTAGTAGCCACGAGGT
>PVKE010044816.1:0-12860 GCA_004027555.1 Craseonycteris thonglongyai | reverse complement strand
AACTTCATTTTAGTTGATTTATTTTTTTCTTTCTTACTTCAGATTTAAGTGGATAATTCGTATCAAAAGTGGTATGACTTGTCTGAAAGTGATGTTCAACATTATGTTTTTTCGGCACTGCAATACTACTGCCACACAACAGGCAAACGCATTTACCTTTTAAATTAATGAAACAATATGATTCCTCCCAGTCTGTGTTCAAATTATAGGTTCGTTTTCTCTTATTTGGTCCACTCATTTTAGGACTAAAAAAATAAAAATAAAAATAGTTATAGAACTACAATATCATATCAAATGGCCACCATAATAATAGATGACCTACCTCGCTTTTAGTTCATTTAAAGTCAAATCTATCAAAACACTGTGACCCTAGCTAACCGTCACGACCTGATCAGTCCAGCAACCGCCATCAAAACGGCAACGTGGCATCTCCCGGTGGGGGGAGGAGAGTGTAAAGAGCGCAGCGGCTACACAAGACGCGACATGTACAAAGGCGACAGCTAGGGGAACACTTATACATACGATATCGCAAACATACCAACGAATATAATAAACCTGTGTAGATACTCAAACAATATTTTAAAATTCTAACAAATGTATAAAAATAAATGATAGTTTTCCTTAGTGTTTATGAAAAACTTCTGATGCCGTCAAATAATGGCGGGCGCACACAAATCGGGCCGCAGGTGCCATGGGGCCTGCGGGCACGGGGTTGGAAATCCCTGGTCTACAGCCATGAAGAGAAGGGACATTTTACCATTCTTGTGTGGGAAGAAGAAACACAAATCCTTGTGGAACACTTTGCTGTACAAAAATATCCTGTGAAATACAATTGTACAAAAGATGTCCCAACCACCCCACGCCACTTTGTGAAAATTCTGGAGTACCAGGATATGTCATGTCCAGGAATACTTGCAATTAAGAGGGACAGTAATTATCCCTGCAACAGTCACCAGATGTTTCATTCTTAGCATTACAACACTTCTTTTTGCTGTAATCAATTAGCTTCATAATGACATGGGTACAATTCCTCATGTGTTTCCTTTCTCTGGGGTCACTGGTAACCTAAGATGACCTAACACAAACATATAATTTTATCACAGAATGTGATAAAATTTTATCATAGAATGTGACCTAAATATCAGATTCTAATTTAGCCACATGTTTTGAGAATCTATTAAAATAGAATCCTTACAACAGCCATTTGTACATTTGACTTCCTTTTATTCATTTTACAAATAAGTAAATTAAGGCTCCCCCCGGCTGAGTAACATGTGCAAACTAGATATTCAGTAAATGTTGTACCTAAGATCATAGACTTTGTGTCTCTAACTGTAAACATAATGCTCTTTCCACTAACCAAGCTGGGAATTGAAGCAGGAGAAAGTAGGTTTCCTACAAATTGGGGAATTGTGAACTGTCAAGACAACTACACCACTATGATCAAGGTTATTGACCTAGCTTGAGGCAATTTGCTTTCTTATGTCTTAGTGTCTGGTCTAAATTCTAAATCCTGCCAGAATTTAACCCAATAGGTCAGCATAGCAGAAGAATACGAATTTGTGGATGGCAAGCAAAATTAATGAGTGGGAATATGTAAATGGTATTTCTGCATTTAAAAGTTTTCTATCATATATATTATCTGCTTTGCATCTTTGGTATAGAATTGGGTGGGTTTTTTCACCCTCACTCTACAAATAGGGAAATTGAAGATCACAGAAAATGCACTGTGAATGCCTAGGACCACACAGCTGTTAAACGAAGGGGCTAGAGCTGGGACTCAGGGTCTCTCTGACTCCAAGCTGAGTGTTCTTCCCACTGCTGCAGAATAAATCCAGATTCTCCCTAATGCTAAAACATGGTCCTAAACCCCTAGTTCTCCAAGGTCTTAAAGCTCATAGCTCTTCAAGGTTACTGTGGGGATGTCTTGTGGGTAAGACCATACATTCAGATCTTCCCAGTTGAGTCCATCTTATCTTTCATCACCCTGGGGCTCATCTGACTTCTCATTCATTCCCTTCCCTGAAACAGATGTCAACTGAGCAATGCCAAATGCCTAATCTCCCAGGTCTATTTCCTCAGACATGTGCCCATGTAAGATAAAGGCTGGAGCCCCACACATGGAGCATATGTGGACAGTTGCTGTTCCCATTACCCATCCCCTCCTCCTTTCTTGCTATCTCTATTGTAACTGCACTAGTAAAGTATTTTGAGTGAAATTAATCCTGAATGCCAACTCCCTGAAAAGATCAACAAAATATGTAATTGATAAGACAAAGCTCAATGTATTCTTACTGAAGTAAGGAAGAATACAGCCATGATAAAGTCTTAGTGACATCACAGGGTGAAGTTGGGATGTTTATAAGATTTGGAAGTCTGGTTTAAGACAGGTTTTCAGTGGGAGGAGGCTTAATTGGGATTAACTAAGGATCATGATATAATAGTTTGGGATTGGTAGACAATCAAATGTTTTGAGGCAGAATTTCAAAGAGTCTTGGAGAATAGTCATTTGATGCTGTTTATTGATGATTCCAAATTTGATGTTCATTTAAATGGTTGGTTGGTTGGTTGGTTTCTTTGTTTTTGGTGAAGACTTGATGAGAAATTCCTGAAATAAAGTAATCTGTAACTTTTACCTTCCTGGGCAAGTGGTCCCTGAAAGAGTAGAGCTGTACTGATGAAGATGGTGAAATAGTAAGGTCACATTAATGAAAGTGGTCAAATAGTAAAGTCAGGTTAATGTGGACATTAAGCTGTTTGGATGTGGAAGGATTTGGTTCTGAATTCATCCCCAGGAGTGTGTCCTGATTGACTTAAATGATTCAGCATAGTCAATCCCCTGGTCACCACAATTGGTTCAGCAGTGGACACAAATGCTAATCAGGCCAGTGGGGACCAATGGCGACTTAGCATGGAACTATAAGCCAAGCTGACTTTTTAATATCTACTGAATTTGAACCCTGGAGCCTGTAACCTCACAAGTTGCTGGCAGTGATTTGCAACCCTATGGAGAAAGTCTTCCTGGAAGAGATCCAATGCAAAGGGAGAAGGGCTGAGAAAGAAGAAAGAAAAGTCAGGCTCTAGTCTAATAACTCACTGAACCACTCAATCAAAACTTGAAGCCAGCCCTTCTAGGATTGCATATAACTGTATAAGCACTCTGGTTCCTTTATAAACTAAGCCATTTGAAGGTGAATCTTCTGTTACTTGCAACACAAAGTGCCCAAGTCCTGGCACATAGTTGTCACTCAATAAATGGTAACTCCAGCCAAGACAAATCTAGTTATGACTCTGCAACTTAACCAGCCAAATAACCCAGGTAAGCCATTAATCCTCTCTAGGCCTCTGAGTCTTCATCTATTATATTTGAAGACCATCAGCTGATCTTTAAATCCCCAATCAACTCTTAGATTTCATTATTTTGTGTGTTATCATTCTACAAACTAGAATGAATTAAGCTGGAAACCCCCTTCTGGGTCCTGCCACATGATTCAACAAGCCTGTCCTGGAGAGATGATATACTGGTATTTGATACCAGCCTGGATCCTTGGCTGTGATAACATACAGGACTGTAACTTGGTCACTACTTTGGCAGATTCCAAGTAGCAGGTCAGATTTGGGAAGCTGACTGGATAAATATTAGCCTTTATCACAACTCAAACAACCCCAACTGCCAAACCAAAGAGTTCTTGGGAAGGAATTGTGTTCTCGCTTCCGCTGTGGAGAACCAGAAATCACAGTGCAATTTTGTCACAGTGCCCAGAAGATAACTCTCTTTGCTAGCTAGTAAATAAAGGTCGGTACCACCCTGTGTGTTTAAAGGTATCGCATGCCTACCTGCCCTCTCTCCTTCGGGTAAAGAGGAGTAAGGTTGGAGGAACAGACAAGAAATTAGAGGTAGGTTTTGCCTTTGGCCAACCTGAGGGCTCTGGTCATAGCAAGGCCAGGCTGAAGAGTTTGGAAGATTATTGAGAGATACTGCAAAAAGTCACATCCAAGAAAGAAGAGTTTCCAACTTCACATTCATGGCAGAATTTCTTTCCAAATTTCAAAAGCTGTGTCAGCAACAATAGGAGTTAGAGGACTGAAGTAATCATCTTGGGAGATTCAAGTCAAAATGATTTCCCCAAAACCATTCAATTGAGTCAAGAGAATAGTTTAAATCCTGAATTCCTCAACAATCATCTTAGCCATGATATCTCATATTTGAACAGTTCTTTACATTTTTCCAAGCATAGCCCAGAATGACTCTTGCTCAGGGACCAGAACACCTATGGTGATAGTCTTCCTAAGGGCCTAAGTGACAGGGTGATGAATTCTAATGCCACAATGGCATCATGAGCCCAGAAAAGTCTGTAGATCCTATGTCTTGTGTCTAGGAGAAAGACAGAGAGAGAAAGAGAGAGAGAGAGAGCGTGTGTTTATGTATGTGTGTGTGACACAAACTTATTTTTCAGGAGTAGAGTGTCTATTAATCCTTTTGGAAAGCATTCAGCTTAGGTCCATAAATCACCAGGGCCATCATTTCTTTAGGGAGCTATTTGCAACAAGCAAATATTGGAAGGAATGTACATTTTCTGGAAGTCTGAAAAGGATGAGTCAGCACTTCTTTTCTGGTTATTCCTGCAGCGTGTAGCCCCCCACTCTCCTGAAATGAAGCAGGATTGTTAGCTTCATATGCTTCACTTAAGGGTTCTGGAATGTGTCATGTGTCAGGGCCCAGGAAATATGAACCCCCCACTGCTTCTTCCTGTGGCACTGGAGACAAGCAGCCATCCCAGAATGGAGATTGTCAGGCACAGAGGAGCAAGTCTGAGCCCAGGGAGAAGTCACCAGAGCGCAGCAGGGCAGGAGGAAGACGCACTTCTAGCCACACGTCTCTCCAGCCGGCACACTCTGGGGCTGCAATGATGAACGGAAAGAGTGAACGGGTTCAGCGCAGAAGAGGCCATGCATGTCCCCAAAGTAGGCACTGGGCTCAGAGCTTCTGACTAAGGAGGAGAGAGAAGGAGGTCTGGGAAGACTTTGGGGAGAAGAAAAGTAAGGATTTGGGAGAGGCCAGCAGAATGACCAGCAGGAAAAGGGCTGCAGGGAGCACAATGCTGAGTGTGCAGAATAAGGGTGGGACCCCTGCCATGGCGGGAGAACCTCCAGGTTGCATCTTTCTGCTGTCCTGTGTGCACCCCCAGGGACCTTGCCCCTTTCTTAACACTCAGCTGGGGCACAGACAGCAAAGAGAAGCCCACAAGGGCTTCCTGTTCTGGGCCTGGGGAAAGATGTGTGGGGCAAAGAGGAGTGAATGGACAGCCAGGCTCCTTAGAGTGCACTAAAAAAGGAATGAGGACAGGGGAAATGCATTGTTCATTCTCTCCCTGTGTAGTGTTTTATGTCACGTCATTCTGTATATGCCCGCGCATATATTATACATGAATGGACTTGATGCCACAGTGTGTATGTGTGTTTTTCATTTTCCTTTGTAGCTTGGCTCCCCTCCTCCCTCTCCTCTCCCCTCCATCCTATCTCACCTCAGCAATCCCTTCCCCCTCATCACTCCCTGTTACCAAGTGCTTGAGTCAGGGACTTTGCAGGACACAAATGGCACACTCATCGAGAGTGTTCAAGGAGACTTTACTAAAAGGACACTTTTGACAGTGTGAGCAGGGTTAAGAAAAACAAGCAAGAGCAGGTAGACCTCTGGTTTAAAGGTCAAAAATAAAGATTATAAAGCTGGGAAAGCTGGATAGCTCAGCGTAAGCACTTGCTTGGCAACGCCAGGGACCTAGGATTGAATCCTGGCCCCGGTCCGTGTGGACCTATATGCTGAACTGGGGTGTGCCTCCCATGAGGGAGGCCCCCGGCCTGGTTCCCACCCTATGAGCCTCCCCTCCCCCACCCACCTGTGTGGAACAAAACCATGTAGAAAACTGACGACGTACAGCTATGGAGACTGCTCTGGGCCCTCCCCCTTCTCTCTGTCTCTATTGGTCTCTGTCAAAAACAATAAAAGAAATCTTAATAAATAAATAAATAAAGCAGATTGAGTGATCATATGGAGCCCCATCAGACACTATGATGGCCCCTACAGCTACCACCATGGGCAGGACGGAGCCATGGGACAATACCCTGACCTCACATTTCTCCCTCCTTCTCCTCTTTTGCTGGTGCTTCCCATCTGCCCAGCCCACGAGAAGTCAATGGCACTGGACTACAGACACGCCTGTCAGAGTCAGGCTCTGGGGCTTGCTGCTGGTTGGGGACGGGTAGGAAACCGATTTGAAGATGAGCAGAAAATAACCGGCAGACTCCAATGCGCATTCTTTCATAGATTTCTCTGCAAATGTGTAATTCTCTAGATACGTGTATATTCATATACATCACACATGAAATTTTTACCATTGTTTTACAAAAATAGCATCACATTGCACACACTTGTGCTGAACTTGCTTTTCTTAGGCAACAATAGCTGGCAGACAACTCCTCCAAGTCATCCTGTAGAGCTGCATTCTTTTTTCTCTTTAAATAGCTACAAAATATCCTTAAGATGGATGTATGATTAGTTATTTCGCAATTTTTCTTTTCCTATTGTTTTAAGTATAAACAGTGCTACCAAAAGCACCTGTATATTCATGTCATTGTGTGTTAGTTTTTGTTTGTTTTTTTCTGTGCTGCAAATTCCCAAGATAGAGAGCTTGGTTTAAGAGTATCTCTGAGAAGCTCTGTATTTCCTCTCAATGTTGTTATAAACCTAAAACTACTCTAGAAAAATAGTCTTTAAAAAAAAAAAGATTACATTTGACAATGTGTAAGTATGCATATTTTCAGTGAAAGTTGTCAGAATGCACTTGTGCTGTGTTTTTTTTCAAGTGCAACAGGCAAGGAGGGGATCTGAGCCTACAGTCTCCACTCATGTGTCACCTGCTATGGAAGGCCATCCCTGACCTCCCCACTCTATCCCCTATATTGTCACTACTCCTGGTCTATCCCTCTTCATCCACACCCCCACCTCATTCCAACAACCATGAACTTTCTGAGGTCAGATACTATGTCTGAGCCATCTCTGAGCTCTACCAAGGAGCATGGAGCCGGCAATGTGTTAGACTTTCCGTGTTTATTAAATAAAAGAATGCATGAACCAAACAGATGTGGCGAGGCATCTTCCAGTTTCTTCTCTGCCTTGTCAGGGTGGGGAAAGCAGCATGGAGTAAGAACTGAAGTCTGTGTCAGTACAGAGTGTGCTGTTGAGTGGAACATTCTCTGTGCTCCACTTCTAGAGTCCTGAACTTGACAGAGAAGGTACAAATGGTGAGGGGCAGACCTCAGACGTAGAAGAGGAACATGAAATGAGCACAGAGCATAGAGTAGGTCTTTCCCAGATATGTGATGTTTGTCTCACTTACTCTCAGGAAGAGAAAATAAAAACAAGACTCTAGCTCATTAAAAACCTTTGGAAAGACATCTCATAACAAAGCGTAGTTCCCAGTAACAGTAAGAGGAGGGCCTTCTGTCAGCATCTTTGGTTTGGGCTCTGGTTGACATGACTGCCCAGGAAAGTTGTGATTTTCTTGCAGTGGGTCACAGTGTCTATGCTCCAGGGTCCTGGGTCTTGAAAAACAGTGGTGGTTGTACCAGCTTCTTGATTTGACTCCCTGACCCCTGAGATTGCAGCTCTGGGCAGCCATGCTCCTGCCCTCTGCTGTCCGGTGGCTGCCATGGTGGTGACTCCCACTCATGACCTACTTAGCGCCAGTGGCACCTCAGAAATAGTAGCTCCCTGGGGCATCAGTTCTGCATTGCTTGGAAATCGTGTGAGCATGCAATTATTTATGTTAAACCCTATCCTGCTTAAATACCTAGAATGATCTCGTTTCCCTTGCTTAAATGGATTGACATGTGTTTTGTCAACTGAAGTCTACCACTTTAAAGCCATCCCTTTGGGACTCAAAGCCATTAACTCCCGCTGTCTCCTATGAGATCATAAATAGAAAGACTTAGGAAGTATAGAGCTTCAAGGGACAGCCCAGCCCCGGAGCTAACTTACTTCCCTAGGACCTGAGCTCTGTGACTTGTGAAACAGTTCTCTTTCTGGTATTTCTTAACTGTGAGCTCCTACACTTTTAGTAAGTCATCTGTCTTTGGAGGTAGAGCGGAGATTGTGGTGGACTTCAGATGCCTGCCCCACCACACGCTTCCCCAGGTGAGAAGCAGCCTGAAGGGTATGAGCCCCTGCCTTACAAGGCTCTCCAGCCACCCCCTCTGCTCGTGCGGAAGACTTTGTGTAGCTTTCGGGTCTGGGAAGGCGTCTGCCTTGGTAAGAGAAAGCAGCACAATCCATCACAGAAGGCAACTCAATCTCCATTTCTACCTAAGCACAAAGTTGTGTCCCACGTTTCTGGGAAGACTTGAAAATAATAAGAACGGATGTGAAAGATTAGCTGTCTGAGGGAGTCAGTGGCCAGCCCAACCTGAGTTCCAGCCTAGCCACTACAGAAATGTTAAATGATGGTAGTTCCTATCTATCAAATCCATTCTATGAAAATGAAACTAAGCATGGGATTGGGTTCTCACAGCGTGTCTAAGTTGGAAGGGACCAGCACGGTGACTGGCAGAGCATTGGCAGACAATAAGTGCGCGTTGAACTAATGAATTAATTGTTGAAGAATGTAATTTAACAATTTTATAACCCCCTATGAAACGCAAAATCCTGGCGCAACTTGCCAAAGTCATATAACTAATTGGCGACAGGACCAGGGATCAACATATAGCCCTCAATTTCCAATCAGTATTCTCTGCCTGGACACATTTTTAATTTTTTTACAAAGCCAAAGACAGTTCTCAAAATGATTTGTAGGCAAAATAGCACTGATTTATGGAAAGCAAATCATAAATTATTCTCAAATACTCATTTCTCAGCATCTGAGACCCATTTTACATGAAATAGGAATTCAGATTTCCTATTGAAAATCACTTCAGGGACCAAGGATTACAGAGCCTATTTCCCCAAAGCAAATGTTCCCCCTTCTCTCTCCACCAGACTCTAAGTAAGATGCTGAGAATGAAGCAAAGAGGAAAGCATTGGATGCTGGAATGCAGGAAGGAGAGAGAGAGGCCTGTTGTGTTTTGGGCTCTAACAATCCTGCAGAAACTTTCTCCTTTCAGGACAAAGAGGAGTGAATCTGAGGTCTAGACAAGGACATCCTTAGTGATACAAAAATATTATGAGTCGGCAACCTGAACTACCATGATTCACGGCCGAAAGTACTGTTAGGCAGATGAAATCATGACTGAGAAAAAGGAGACAGCTGAATATGAAAAGCAGCTCAGCAAACACTCTAAAAAGAGGAATCACAAGGTTCAGAGAACGGGCAACTCTAGAGAAAATTGCCATTGATTTAAGTGAAAACA
This sequence comes from Craseonycteris thonglongyai, assembly GCA_004027555.1. Taxonomy (NCBI): domain Eukaryota; kingdom Metazoa; phylum Chordata; class Mammalia; order Chiroptera; family Craseonycteridae; genus Craseonycteris; species Craseonycteris thonglongyai. Next base: position 3,458 of record PVKE010044816.1, on the reverse strand, counting down.
GTCCAGAAGTTTGGGAATAATAGGATCATGGGGCTGGCTTATTTTTCTGGTCCGTACTCCCCATAACTCGTCTCCCTGCAACTCCCCAGGCAGATTTTTCTCGTGGATGAATTAGGCCGGGTGAAGAGAACAGGATTCTTGCCCATAATTTTTTCAGTGTATCTAGTTGATTTATCTGTTGATACCACTGTGTTATGGCAGTTAAAACAGTGCAACATTAGAACAAGCTGGAACAGACTTCGGGCATTCATAAAAGCCATATGAAAACCACATGTAGGAGAGGTGGGAGAGCCAACACAGATAAGAAAGTGGATGCAAACATTTGCAGTCCTTTGCTTAAAGCCGAAGCCAGGGAGTGTTTGGCCATAGAATTGTAAACACTACAGTGGAATTTGGGAATCGTCACCTTGTAGAATCCTGGGGATGGAAATGGTTCTGCTTTGGGGCAGGTGACTGGCCAAAGCTAGTGGGAGAAGCAGTTTTTCTGTTCTCCTGCTAGGAGGACCCCTACTGACCAACAGAAAGTTTGTAATATTTCTCACTTCCAATCCCACCCACTTTGAATCTGTGCCTCTCTAGATCTTTTCAGGAGAAATTATACCTTTTTAGTCATTCTCTGGCTAGAAACCTGGAGTTTTCATTTTCTTAGGTGGCTACCTGGGTGGATTTGAAGTCAGAGATTGCAGGTAGAATCTATTCATTCCTAGGTGTGTGACCTTGGGTACAAATGTAAACCTCTCTTCAAATGCCTCATCTTCAAAATGACTGTGATCACTACTCACATACTCCAAGGAGTAAATGCAGAAATGTCTCTCCAATTTGTCTGGGCGTCTAGGACTCACAGTTCAGGGTTACTGATACTTGTGTAATATATAAAGTCGACTGTTGACAATAGGGGTTTGAAGTATGAAGGTCCATTTACATGCAGATTTTCTTCAATAAATACATACAGTACTTAAGTATATTCTCTCTTTCTTATGATTTTCTTATTACAAGGGGAGGCTGATAAATTTTTCCTAAACTATAATATATTTTGTTACATTAGACATATCTGGATATAACTAGTTCTATGTAATCACATAGTGTCTCCCCTCCATCATTCTTGACCTTGCACACATAGATGCTTACATTTTCCACCTAGTACACATCAAAATGGAAGAGTGTTCAGATCAAAAAGAAGTCAACATGACCTTCCCAGTCAAGGCCTGAGTTTTGAATTTTGGGGCTGAGGTGATCCCTTATGGTGATAATCCATGGACTGCCTTCTGTTCTCAGGGTCATAATGATGGACCCAAGTTTCATCACCTGTAGTGATCTTCTTTAAGAAGGCCTTACCTTCTTTTTCAAAAACCACACACACACGCACACACACACACTCACATAAATTGGAGGAACTTTTTCCACTGTTAAGAATTCAATAACAGCATGATGTTAAAACCAAACATCTCAATACTCTCACATTTCGATGTGCACTGGATGAAAACTGTGTGTGCAAGATCAAGAATGATGGAGGGGAGATACCATGTGACTACATAGAACCAGTTATATCCAGATATGTCTAATGTAACAACAACAAAAAAAAAATATATATATATATATTACAGAAGGCAATATTTATCAGCCTGCCCTCATATTTTTTTCTCTAACTTACTTCATGGTAAGAATACGGTGTATGATACATATAAGGTACAAAATATGTGTTCATCAAATAACTGTTTATGTAATCGGTAAGGCTTCTAGATAACAGTAGACTTAGTAGTTTTAGGTTTTCGTGAGTTAAGCTATATGCAGACTTTCGACTGCACAAGAGGTCAGTGTCCCTACCCCCAATGTGGCCAATTATGAATTCTTTTATGTGGAAAAAAATAAATGTCCTCATAGAACCCTAAAAAAATGACCTCAGACATGGGACACAGTCCCCACTTTGGGATCTGCAAACTGAAGAGGTGAATGTCTTATTTTACATATTAAAAAGAAATCTTTCCATTTCTAATGATCACTAACATTGTTTAAAGTAGTTTTTAATGTGTAATAGGTAAATGAGATTATTTTAAAGATCATCACCATAACAGAAATGCAAAATGTTTAAAACTGTAATCCCAGGCTCTCAATGAACCAGGAACCAATCCTCATGTGGTAAACATTGGCAGCACAGTTACAAAGCCAGATTTTAATCCAGGCTTTCCCATTTACTAGCTGATTTGGGGCAGAGACCATCGTCTCTTTAAAGCCTCAATTTCCTCCTTTTCAATCACTGAGCCCAGAAGTACTGATTAAAGTTGAGAAAACCTGGAATCCTACTCTGCAAACAAAACCACACAGGAAAGAAATTCTAGTTGGGGGTCTTCATGCAGAGTCTCAGGGCCTGCTGGGCAAACTTGGACCCTATCCTCGTTGAGCCTCAGTTTCTCTTGGAAGCAAAAGGCTGAGCATCTCTGACCAGTTGGTCTACCCGGCTGAGCTGCCAAGACAATCAAGGCGTGGAGGTGCCCAAGCCTGCTCAGCAAACAGGGAAGCATTGCTCGGAACAGAACTTCTGGAAGCAGGAGGCTTCATCATCACTCAAGGCTCAGAAACCACCATCCCTATCTGGAAAATCAAATCTGTCTTGAGGTTAGAGTTCTGCTTTATGATCCTCTGCTTCTCGTGCCAGAAATGAGCTCAGCCGAAAGTGCCATGAACCACCCGCTGCCGAGGTGGGTTCCCTGTCAAGATCCTTTTTATCAGTCAGCTGGCTGTGAAAAGCCAGATAGCGCTTAAATGCAGCCACTACCCACAATGCCCAGCAGCTCTGCTTCCCCAGCTCTGGCAAAGCCTGCCCGTCTCAGGACCAGTGGAAAACTCTGATAAGGTCATGAATGAATTCTGTTTGCCCTCCCCAGCTAAGCATTGTACCCAGAGCGATAAATAAAAAGCGACAGGCATCCTGAGTGGTTTGCCTACTCCTTCCTTTCCTCTCCTTCCTCCCCTCCTCTCCCCTCCCTCTTACCTCCTCTATCCCTGCTACACAGGCAACTATGATGATGTACCAGGCTCCACAGAGGAGAGCCCAGGCAGTATCTGCCCAACCTGCTAGAAATGGTCTGGGGAGAGTTGGCTACCATTTCAGCTCATGTTCATTTAGGTGGCGCCTATGTGCCCAGTGCCTTCACACAACATGAGTTCATCTTTACCATAATTCTGAAATGTTAGAATTATTCATTCCCTTTCACAGCCAAGGATAGAGGAGAAATTAATGCTCTCCGCAGAGGTCGTTTCGGTATGCTGCCAGGTCTACAACAGCATCTGTCCTGGTTTTTATCATTATGAACATGGCTACTCACCACAGGCTCCCTAGAGAGTGGAAGGGTGGGTCTAGTCCCAGCACCACCCCAAACATGGGTGTGCCCTTGAACCCTCTCCTGAACCTGCTCTGAACCAGTTTCCTCCTATTTAACTTCTGCCCGTGTGCAATATGG
>PVKE010044815.1:0-12860 GCA_004027555.1 Craseonycteris thonglongyai | reverse complement strand
TTGTATCTTCAATTTCACTCATCCTTTCCTCTAGCTGGTCAGCCCTGTTTCCTATGCTGGTCAGTTCTTTTTTCAGCTCTCCCATGATGCCTTTCATTTCAAGGAGTTCCTTTTGGTTCTGCTCTAGCTTCTCAATTTTGTTGGTAAAGTACTCATTTTGCTCAGAAAATTTCTTGTTGAGGTCATTTAACTGTGTCTAGGTACTTTGCCAGCATTGAGTGAGCTCTCTGAGTGTCTTGATTAATGCAGCCCTGAATTCTGTTGCACTTAGATTTGATTCCAAGTGTGCAAGGTCCTTTACTAAAGACTGCCCCTGATCTTCTGGAGGGGCTTTGGATTCTGAGGTGTGTATTGTGTTTGATGTGGTTCTTTTTGCTTTACGCATGAGTCTGTTTTCCCTCTGGGGGTTTGTTTATCAGATGGGCTTCTCTTTATTTTTTCTTTTGGACTCAGTTGTGGGAGAAGGAGATTTTGAGAGAGGCTTGGGGGAAGCAGACAGCTTCTGTGTCCTGGGGCACTTCAGGTTTCTGTCTTAGCTGTGAGATAGCAGGGTAGTAAAGGTGTGGCCTTGGGTGGGGGCATGTGAGTAGGAGCTTGGGCAGGCCTGAGACACAGTAGCAGATTCCTCTTTCAGCAGGGGGGCTGGTGGTTCAGTGGGGGCTGGGCACAGGATCTCTGGTCTTTCCTCCTCCTGGCTGCCCCTCCTTCAATCGTATCTGTAAGCCACGCCCGCAGTGCAGCACTTGGATGGGCTGGGGCTTGGCAGAGGTCCCGGTCGGCCGCGCAGTTCCGCGCACAGGCATTGACACCGCGGAGACCGGGCAGGCAGCCCTGTTGCGCGCGTGGTCCGCAACGCCCCAGAGGCCCAGTGGGCGGGACGTCAAAAACCCAGCTGCACACTCGCGAGCAGGCAGCAGTGCTGCAGCAGCCCGGTGGGCAGGGCGCCGAAAGCTGGTCCTGCGCACAGGCAGCGGTGCTGTGGTGGCCTGGTGAGCAGGGTGCCAAAAGCCCTGTAGCGCGCTGGCAAGCAGGCAGCGGCACTGCTGGGCAGCCCTGTGGGCGGGGCGCCAAAAGCCGGGGTGCGCACACACAGCAATGTGCAGTGGCCCAGTGGGCGGAGCGCCGAAAGGCCAGCCGGGCACTTCTGCGCAGACAAAGGCACTGCAGCGGCCTGGTGAGCAGGGCACCAAAAGCCCAACTGCATGCTGGCAAGCAAGCAGCGCTGTCGCGGCAGCCCGTTGGGCGGGGCACCGAAATCCCCATTGCACACTGGCAGCAGCGCTGCGGAGGCCTGGTGGGTGGGGCGCCAAAAGCCCTGTGCGCACAGGCCGTAGCTCGGGTGGCAGCCGCTGTAAGCTCCCGGCTTTGTTGAGACCACCGGATTCACTCCAAGCACGTCCAATGCAGCTATGCCCACTCAAGCCCTAGCCCTCACTCCAAGAGCCCTGTCCTCAGAAGGCGCTCTTTCACAGTCAATCTCCTCCGTAAATCAGGGGTTCTGAGCTGTTGTGGGCTGGTGCCCTGCTCTCACCCCATTTGCCAGGAAGTGCAGCTCCCCTGCTCCACAGTCTCTGTTCCACTTTAGGCTCTGGGATCTGATTAGAGCACTGTATGCTGTCCCTTGAGTTCGGATGTTAAATTGTCCACAGTCTTGTGGGGATTCCACGCTCCCTAGGTCTCGGCTTCCAGCCCGCCCTCGATCCAACTCCACTTTGACCGTAGTCCCCCAACCCCCCTTTGTTTTTGCCAGCCCCGGGCCGCGCTCCGAGTCTCTGCCCCCGAACCGCTGCTTCCCTTTTCCTCTCCCACTCTCCCCTTTTTTCTCTAACCTTTGTGTGTTGTTCTGCGTTGTGTGGTTCTCTTAGTTGAGGTTTCTTCTCAGGGTTTCCCCTCTGGATTCCCCTCTGTTCACAAGGCCCTTCTTAGGCAGTTATTGGCATTCTCCTCTCATGCCGCCATCTTGGATCCTCTAAAATGTTTTTAACATATTCTTTTCTTATCCTCCCAAAAGACCCAATTTAAATCCCATTAGTTCTTTGAGGATATTTCCAACTTAGCAGAAGTTACTTATTTCAACCACCTCTAATCTCCTTCAGCATTTATGAGTTATTTGGTGACTAGCATTTACTGACTTGTGTAGTTATTTCAAAGTGCATTTCAAAAGCATAATGTTTTGATGTTGAAAGGAAAATTAAAGTTTATTTGGTCTATCATATCTCAGAGGTCAGACTCTCTTCTAAATCATTCAACCCACTTTTCAAATAAATTTTCCTTGAATAGCTGTACTGACAGATGACTTTGTATCTTTTAATTAAGTACATTTTGCTTTTTGACATATCTAAGAAAAGTTATTCTATAAACTTAGAATAAATATATCAATTTAACTGCATACCTTGAAACTATTTCCTGATACTCTACAATTTTCTCTTTTCTTTTCTGGCAAAATAAGTTTTTAGGCATTTATCATTCTTTACTAAAGATATTCTATTATATATCTATAATATCCATGCACGAATGTGTGCATATGTATATCTATATGAGGTCTTACAATTAAGTTCATAATCTTGACACTGTGTGCTTACATTGACAGCACAGTAAAAACAACTCAGTAAGATTTGATAACTTTGGTGTGTATCAGTGTCTCACAGGTGTGTTCATGTCAATGTGTGGCAATGTCTTGCTGACTGGTATTTGTTATTGTTGTTGTCTATTTTTGTGTACCGTCCCAAGAATGTCAGAGCTTGAGTTTGCCAATACCTTTTTTTTTTTTTAAGATTTATTTTGACAGACAGAGATACACAGAGAGAAGGGGGGAAGGTCTAGAACAGTCTCCATAGTTGCACATCATCGGTTTTTCCACATGGTTTCATTCCACAGGTGGGCACGGGGCTGCACAGGGCAGGAACTGAGCTGGGGTCTCACCCCAGTGAGAAGGGAACTGGGGCACTCCCCAGTTCAGCATATGGGTCAGCACAAGCCAGGGCCAGGATTTGATAATCGGTCCCCGGGACTCCAAAGTGAGCACTTAACCCACTGAGCCATCCCGGCTTCCCCTGCCAAAACCTTTTTGAGAGGGAAGAAATGTTTTGGGCTGTGTTATCACTGGTGATGAAACCTAGAGGTACTAGTATATGGTGACCAGATTTTAACATTGGTAAAGCGGGACACCATTGACCAGGGGGGAGGGGGTTCTTGATTAAAAATTTGGTCTATCTCCTGCCGTTCCCTAGCTTGTCGTGCATCCTTTCCAAAAATTGGGACTTTTTTAAAACGCCACGGGACGTGGAACAAATTGTTAAAAATCAGGACTGTCCTGCCAAAAGCGGGACATCTGATCACCTTAGCTTATATGCACATTCATATATACCAGTATCATTTAAGTGTTCTGCTACAAAGAAAAGGAGGCTCATATGGAATGGAAAATTAACTTTATTCTACCAGTAACTGAAAATATAATGCTAATTAAAAATGAGAAAAAAATCTTGCTGCATGGACTACATTTTACTTCAAAATAGCACTGTAAGAAGTTGAACCAAAGCACTCAATATTACATGTGTGTTGGATGTCAAGAGAGCAAGTAACTGTGAATGAGAAATGAAGTGAAATAAAAATTTTATTAGTGAAGAAGACAGGTATAGTCTAGGATAATCCTATTAATTAAATCATCACAGACTACAATTTCTCTAGAAAAAAGGAGGAATATTGAGATCAAAGAACTTTGTGAGATGCTCAATAACTGGATGTAACAGAAAGTCAGTGGCAAAAAAGGAAGATATTTAGAGGAAACCAATTATTAATTAAAACATGTAGGTAAGGGAAATGTTGAGACAGCTCAGCAGTGAAGTGCTTGCCTGATGATCACAAGGTCTGGGGTTCAGTTCCTGGCTCTGGCCCATGCAGTGCATATGCTGAAGTGCCACACAACTGGTAACCACTGGCCAACATGGCTCAGCAGAGAAGGTTCTCACCTCTCATGTGTGAGGCTCATGGTTCAGTTCCTATCCCTCATGGCCCCACATCCACTTGTGTGGAATAAAACCATGTCACAACTAATGATGTACAACTATGGAGACTGCTCTTGGCCCTTCCCCATTTTCTCTGTCTCTGTCTCTCTCTATTTCTCTTACCTTCTATCAAAAATAATAAAATATACAAATAAAATGTTTAAGAAAAATAGTGAGATGAAGTTTGTAAAGACAAGTCTGGAAGTTCCTAACAGAATCTTTGGTTAATTATTGAAAGAAATTAAAGAAAATAATATATGGTTGTATCAATTTCTATAGAGAAAAGAATAAGAGAAATTATTTTTCTAGTGAATATGTAAGAGCATATAATTTTTGGTAACTTAAAAATGATTTAAGATGATACATTTGTATAAACTTTATTCTTCTTAAAGGAAATTAAAATGATATATGGCATATTAAGGTATAATGAAAAATTTATAGAACTAGCTATTGCATAAAAGAGAGTATAAGAAATGTAAAATATATTTAGTATTTGTAATACTTTAAGTAGTTTCTTTCAAAATAAGGTATCAAACTAAATTGATTGGTTAACATGATGTCAAGTAGATCCCCTTCACCTCTCACTAGACATTTTACTTAAGGAAACATTCTCAAATTTGTAGTGCTATTTTCTTATTTATACAGTGAAAATTAAAATAGTATCTAACTCTTGGACATGTGATGTTTATATGAGTTAGTGTATGCAAAGTGTTCAAAATAGTCTGTGGCACTTAGGATTTGAAAAAATGTTAAATATTATCAACATTGTTATGATTTTAAATGATTATAACTGAGCAGATATAACATCCTTGAGAATGATTCTTCTGTGTTACATACAGAGTTAATTTAACAACTACTCATTGTTTCTCTGCATTGTTTGAGACTGTGCTGAATGTTGGGAGAAGAATAGTGTACAGGCTATAATCTGACTTACACTCTTTAGGGAAGGCTGACTGAGGTGACATATGCAATTAAATGAATTGAAGTGGGAAATGCCAATTCCTAAGAGGGTCAAGTATGGATAACATTATTTTAAGCACTAGGTCTACTCAAGTAATAATTTTGGAAATTTGGTTGGATTAGTAAAGCAAAGGAAGCTTTCATTAAGAGGTAGAAGCTTGTTACTACCAATTTCTTAATCTAATCAAGTTTAAAAAAGTATATGGTAGTTTGGAAAATTGACTGGAGCATAATGAATTATGATAGGAAATTGAAGGTGGAGGAACCTAGTAGTAATGAAGAAAATGTTCAGAGAGAAGAGAATAAAGTACAAAAGACACCCCCCAAAATAAAATTCCTTTAATTGTTTTGTAGAACTATTACAAGAGTACTATACTAAATAAAATACAATCTTTAAAATGAAAGAAATATTAAGAAAATAGAAATATTAATTAATAAGATTAAATTGCTTAAGCTGATAAACATTAGGATGAGGTAAATTTTATTCAAGGTACATAATTTGACAAAACAGGGGAAAAAAAGAAAAAAGATTTTTTTTAACTGAGAAAATGAGAATGGTAATTTGGTATCAGGACTATCACAATAATATTTTATTTTATTTTATTTTCCATAAACTCCAACGTTATTAAGATTACTATATGACATTGCTATTAAAATGCATTTGTTTTCTTCACTCCTCATTCCCACCACTCCACAATAGAAAGTGAGTACCACGTGTGGTCATAGGCTGAAACAATGACAGAGAAAAGATGATGAACCAACTCATGATATTCAAAGAATAAAACCCTTATATATAAATATGGTAGAAATCGAAAATGTTATGCATCCTATTTTAAGAAATAAATTTTGACTTTGACTTTTACTATTAGTAAACACCACATTTATTTTGGAGATCACTATTTTTCTCCCCATTCTTTCTTCTACACCTCATTTCATTAGAATGAAAAATATACTAGTAAATCTCAAAGTCATCTAGAAGATAATTTCAATGTTAAAAATTTTATAACTGGTGTATAATCCACTAAACCCACCCTTAAAAACAAAACTAGCAAAGAGCTAATAAAATATGCCAAACATATGTGCACATAAGACATTACTGCTAAAGTCTTTTCTGTTAACCTGTAACCTCTTTGTGTTTAGCTAATTTATTCCTTAGCCTATTAAGTCAATTTCCAGCAGAATTTGCCCATAAATTTTTAACTGGGGCCACACCTTTAGACATCATCCTCTTCCAACTACATTCCTACTATTTCTTTTTTCCAAGCTTAACTGATCATCTTTTGCTTCTCATAATCATTTACTAAACATCTAAGACACCCATTTTGTATGGGTTCCCAATAAAATATAATAACATCTTAAAAGTTTAATTCTCTTTAGAACTGTAGAAGTATTTTATAATTTGTACATGATGTTATCATAAGCTCGTATTTATTTAGTTTTGCCTTCATTCTAATAATTGTGTTTTAAGGTACTGAAATACAGTAAAATTGTCCCATCTCTGATTCTATTTCCTTTTATGTTTAAATCTCCAAAATAGTCTCACAATACACTTTTCATAACTTCTAAGAAAAGATCTAAGAAAAAGCTATAAAATTAAAAAATAATTACCTGACTCTTAAGTGAGTTATTCTGTCCTCTACAGTGAATTTTTATTAACTTTAATGTCTAGTGTTGGGATTAGCCTTTTTGTATACTTTATAGTTTCTAAACCATATTGTAATTAAAAATAATATTTGTATTTATTGTTATTATTGTTAGTCTCCTGTGTTTGTGTGAAACCAGTTGTCCGCTTGATGACACAATAACATTTTAGCTATAATTTTTATCTCTTGCCTTCATGTAAACAGAACATTTTAAACACTTGGGACAATTAATACAATTCTGTATTTGTGTGGGGGGTGGGTGGGTGAGTTGTTGTGGTGTGTGGTGAGAGAGAGAGAAAGAGCAAGAGTTAGAGTTTAATCTAGTTGTTAACCCTAGGGTCTTGGATAAGTTCAAGTCTGAGTAATTAAATTTTTGTTAACTCACTTCCTCTTGCACATATTTTTCATTTATTGCAATACAATGCTTTGTATGATTTCTGGCTGTTAGTTATTGTTATTTTCTCCATGTGGTGACTACTGTTTTTAATCAATGAATAAAGCATTAATAAATAAATAAAATTATTTTACTTTAATAAATATGCTTTAGAATGTCTTTATTTTAAAACAGACAATGAAAATAAAAAGAAAGATAATAGCAACTTAAGTAAAAGAAATCAAGGTGTTTGAAATATTCCTTCCTACTGTTAAAAACAAAGTCTGTACTCTATTTCAGTATCATTCCTTAATATTGTAGATATTTGTTCCAGAAAATAATAGAAGTGAATGGATTCATATTTTTATAGGTGTTTCATTTAGAAAATCTGTAAGAAACAATAGAATAGATTTTTTAAATGAAATATATTAGATGAATAGGGCTGCTTGTTTTTGTCTTCTCAATAATGGCTGGTGATAACACAGATGTTAAACACAAAATATTACAGGGATTAATTCATAGTGCTCTAGTTTGCATCCAAGGTCATGTACACAGCAAACAATAAGTTACATTCAAGCAGTTTTTAGTGGCAATTAAGGACCACCTAGGTTGGGGGTGAAACTAAAGGTGGCTCCAACCCTGGAATGTTTGCAGTCACTTCACTGTACCTTCTTGGAAAGTCTTCCTGAATAAATAAATTAAACAAAAGTGAATTTTCTCCCCTTTAAGGAATAAACAATCTGTGACTCAGATGCTGCAGCCTAAGTTTTTTCATATTTTAGAATTGTAGCTGAATCTTTACTAGACAGCAATTAGCATTTTAATAGTATTAATAACACTTACAATTTTAACAATTTGAAGGTTTCTGCTTTTTATTGGTGACTTATGTTGCAATTTTGACTAATAGTGTGCCCAGGGTAGCAAAACATAACCAATTAGAACATTTGCCAAATAGAAAGGAATCTGGATAGTTTCAATGCTACTAAACACTAAAATAGTTTCTGGTGGTAAGCACACAATGCAACACAGACATGATGTACTTTAGAATTGTACGCTTGAAACCTATATAATTTTATTAACCAATGCCACCCCTACCAATTTAATAATAAAATAAAAGTTGTATGAAATATCCCTGGCCAGGAAAACTACGGGATATATTGAAAATGTAAAGTTGGGCAGTCTCCTCACCTTACTATTTTGCATCAAAATTAAAGTGACTCAGGGGATACTAAAATGGTGGTATAAAAAAAAACCCAAAATCTCTCTGGGAAGGGACCTTTGAACAAAGGGGACTTCACTGAGGCAACCCTGAGAAACACAGTCTCATTTGAGAGATCCACACAATGCAAGAAAACCCATGAATGTTAAAGAAAACAGTGTGAGAGGAGAGAAGGGGAAGAAGCAGTGTGAAGAGGCTGTGGAATGTGATCCAGGGCTGGCAGAAGAAGAGGCATTGGGGGATTTGGGCCAAAGCAGATCTAGATCCTGGGCAGGCTGGATGCTGAGAAACGACGAGAACAGAGGCCCCATGAGACTGTGAACAATGTAACATCTGAACCCAAGTGGTGGCATACTGAAGCCTTATTCAGAACACTACACCTAGGTGGGATAGAGATGGCTGAACCACCTGTGGCAGAGAAGGAAGACAACCTAGCTGTAGCTCCACTGTAAACACAGTCTGTGGCCTACAGGTGCTACACTGCTGATTTGAACACAAATTGGCTCTGGGGAAAACTGCTTCCCCAGTCATTTGCTTTCAACATCAAGGTGCAGCCCAAGAAGAGGAGTGGGCACAGGCAGGGGAGAAGGAGAAAGATTGAGCCATGCCTCCATTTTGACTGACGGGCTTTCCTGCTCATGGTGTAATTTGTGTCTATATCTCAACCAAGCCCTCCTTTACAGCACTCCACCAGATGGGCAGGCACCCTGAGGCCCAGTAGCATGGGCTCAAAAGTGCAAATTGGCTCTGGGTGAGGGATACTGTAAGAACTCATAGTTGGGAAAGCAGAACACACTGCTGGAGGAGACATGAGCAAGGGCTGGGAAGGAAAGAGAAAAGCTGAGTCATGCATGGCTGCTTAGTGGGCCAGCCTCTCTCCTCATGGTGGGATTGGTTTATGTCTCAGCCAAGCCCACCTGCCCCACCCCTATACCAGCTGAGCTGGAACCTTGAGGCCCAGTAATGTGGACTCAAACACAAATTGGCTCTGGGTGAGACTGATTTTAAGAATCCATATGTGGAAAAGCAGAGCACAACCCTAGAGAAGGGGTGAGCAAGGGCTCAGAATAAAGGAGAAAAGCAGAGCCTTACATATGTGCACATACAGAATAGCCAACCCCCTGCTAATAGAAAAATTTGCTATTGTGTCTTATCCTGCCTCTTTCCACCCACTCCCACCCTCAACACCTTGGCCTTATTTTGGTCACGCCAGCACCTTGAGGAGACACACCAGGACACAAAACAGCTATAATCGCACTGCCCGTACCTCCCAGGCAGAATTTTTAGACACAGAAACAAACTGCTTTTTCTAATTCTCTCCCAACATTCACCCCCTGCAACTGAACCTCAACTAGTACCTGCTATACCGTGAAATGAAAAAAGCAAACTGCAATTATCCTGTAATACAATCCCAGGCCATTCCTAGCTAACTATGCTTCTGTGGGAAGACACAAGAGATCCCAGAAAAACTGTAAAACACAGGTGCAGCAGACAGTCTTTCCTGACACTGATCTCAGAAGCATACCAAGGCATTGCACATCTCACTTTCCAAAGAGGAGTTGCAGTGAGACCAAAGCAATGGGGGCAAAGAAGAGAAGCCCATCTTCTATGAAAATTCCCAGAAGAAAAACAGTCACATCTATGAAAAAAGAAAGAAAGAAAGAAAGAAAGAAAGAAAGAAAGAAAGAAAGAAAGAAAGAAAGAAAGAAAGACAAACTAACATCAAATGTGATGAGTACCTCAGGATTCAAAGCCACTCCAAAGGAAAACGAAAAATCTCTAGAAAAAAAAAAACTTACAGATATGGACGTATATAATCTAAGTGAAACAGAATTTAGGACTGCAACTCTGAACACACTCAGCTTAAAAAATACTGCCAAAGTACCCAGATGCAGTTAAATGACCTCAACAAGAAAATCTCTGAACAAAATGAGTATGTTACCAAAATAATTGAAATGTTAGAAAAGAACCTAAGGAAGCTCCTGAAAATGAAAAGCACAATAAGAGAGTTGAGAAGAGAATTTACAGAAGTATTCACTAGCATAGGAAACAGGACTGACCAGATGGAGGAAAGAATTAGCAAGATCAAAGATAAAAGCATGGAAATTTCACTGAAGAAAGATGAGATCTGAGAGTCAAGAGAAATGCGAGATCTGTACAAGAATTGTCTGACTCCATTTGGAAGAGAACATTAAAATAATAAGTATACCAGAAAAAATAGATCTTAAATCTTCACAGAGCATTTTAAAACAGATAGTTGAGAACTTTCCAAACCTATAAAAAAACAAACAAACAAAAAAAACAAACCTAACTGGAAACCCAAACTAAGTAAGAAAACAGAGGTCCTAATTACGTAGAGTAATTGAAATGGAGCTAATATATGACCTGGTAATCCCCCTTCTAGGTATATACTCAAAAAACTTGAAAACCTTAGTCTGTAAAAACAGATGTAATGATGCCAGGATGTCTCAGCTGGTTGAGCACTCATCTTGCAGCCTTGGGGGCTGAGGACCCAATTCTGGCCCTGCCCACATGGACCCATATGCTGAACTGGGGTGTGCCCCTAGTTTGGTTCTCACCAGGGCAAGCCTTCGGTGTGGGAACCCCAGTTTGGCTCCTGTCTCAGGCATGAGGCCCTGGTTGGTTCCTGCCCTGCTCAGCTATAAGAAAAAATGAAAAACTGCCATTTTCAAAAATATGAATGGAACTTCAAATTATCATGCAAGTAAAATAATCCAGGAAAAAAACCTGAAAAACATATCATTTTACTCATATGTGGAATATAAAACTGAAAGCAATAAAGAGAACCAAATGGACAGAGTCAATAGTTTACTGGTTACCTGAGAGTAAGTGAAGAGGAGGGTGGGAGTGGAGGGAGGGGAAGCTAAATATACGGGGATGAAAAGAAAGCTTAATCTGGGAGGTGAACACATAGTGTAACATAGATGAAGTACTGTAGAGTTGTACACCTGGAACCTATGTAATTTTTACTAACCAATGTCACCCTAATGAATTTCACAATAAAATAAGAAGAAAAAATTTGAAGAGATCTGATAAATGTTGCATAGCTAGTCTCCGATTATAAAAATGAATGATAGCAGTCTCATATAGAGAGTTTCTTGAAGCCTAAACTCATTACTCTTTAGAGAATGTATAAATATTTTTAAAAAAAAAACACAATTGAGTAGTTTTGGATAATACCAGGTTGTGCTATTTATCTAGGAAGAGTTTTTTAATCTAGTCTTAATTAAATCTAATTTTATATTCTCTTAATACCTTGTATTTTTTTCGATTAACTCAGTGTATTTATTTATATAATAATAATAAAGTAATGAAGATTCATTCAGTGTTTAATATGTGCTAGACATTATATCAAAAATTTAACATGTTTCATCTCTTTTAATCTGCAAAACAAACCTTATCCAGGGTCTACTATTTGTCTGTTTAACTCTCTGCTTTATTTATTTATTTTTTATTTTTTAATAACAGATACAGGTACTTAAAGACATTATTTTTGAAGGTCTAAAGCTGGAAAATAATAAATCAAGATTTCCAACTCAGATTCTCCTGCCTTCCAGTACATATTTGATATTAAATTGCCTGCTTTGTGTAACTGGTTTTGGGTGTGGATGATGTTGATTTTATTTTGTTTTAAAAATTCTGCTCCAATGTCTAAACTCTAAGATCTCTAAAGAAAAGACTTGTTGCTATTGACTTCAGTGATTTATAAACTATCACAGTGTTTGGTAGATGAAAATTAATGGTGATATAATTTTCTCGGAGCAAATTAACGTCAATGTAGATGTGATTTGTCTAACCAGGTTGTCATATGGTTTTTTTTGTTGTTGTTTTTTGTTTTGTTTTTTTGGATTATTATATTTTATTGTTAAATTTAATGGGGTGACATTAGTTGGTAACAATTAGATAGTTTCCCAATGTACAACTCCACATCACATTACCCATGCATCGCATTACGTGCCCAGCTCCTAGAATCAGATCCCCCTCCAACCCCACATATCTGGTGCCAACACCCCCTCCCCCCACAACTCTCCCGCCCCCCTCCTCCCTCCTCTCCAGGTAAACACCAAACCATTGAGAGTATCCATTGTGCTGCTGCCCTCTCCCACCTCCCCTCCCTCTCTCCCTCCCCTTCCCTCAGGCAATCACCAAGTTATTGAGTGTCTCCATAGGTCTCTGTGTCTTTGTAACTTTCAGTTTTATATTCCACCTGTGAGGTCAAATTTTTCTGGATTCTTTCAGTCTGACATATTTCGCTTAATAAGATGGTCCCTAAGTCCATCCATGTTGCCACAAATGACTGTATTTCATCATTTCTTATCACTGAGTAGTATTCCATTGTGTAAATGTACCACATCTTCTTTATCCAGTCATCTATCGAAGGGCATTTTGGTTGTTTCCATGTTCTGGCCACTGAAAAGTGCTGCGATGAACATGCATGTATAAACATCTTTAAAGATTAAGGTCTTCAGGTTTTTTGGGTAGATGCCCAGTAGAGGGATGGCTGGGTCATATGGTAATTCCATTCGTAATTTTTTGAGGAATCTCCATACAGCCTTCCATAGTGGTTGTACCAGTTTACATTCCCACCAGCAGTGTATGAGGGTTCCTTTTTGTCCACAGCCTCTCCAGCACTTGTTTTC
>PVKE010044814.1:0-12862 GCA_004027555.1 Craseonycteris thonglongyai | reverse complement strand
GACACTACCAAATATTCAAGCTGTGTTCTTCGATGAGTCGAGTTGTAACTGTTGCATTCACGTGTTGCGTCCTGTGACAAGTGTAACACATAAGTCAAAATGTATTGTCTGGGTGGGCGGAGATCACAGTGTCAGGCTGTCAGAATTCTAGGAATTTATGACCTTGGCAAATTCCCAGAATGCATTAAACTATTGCTAGAAAGTTTTGTCTTCTACAATCGTTTCAAAGTCCATGGTACACGTAATTCCACCCCAGACATTGTGAGCGATCGACAATTGACCAAAATTGGCCTCGTGAATTCCACCCCAGACATTGCGAGCGATCGACGATCGACCAAAATTGGCCTCTCGATCGACTGGTCGATCGTGATAGACTTGTTGGCCACCCCTGCCCTATAGCCTCTCCTCAAAGTGCAGACCAAGGGATAGCAGCAGTGGCCTCGCCTGGAAGCGTGTTAGAAACTCAGCCTTGGGGAAGCCGGGATGGCTCAGTGGGTTAAGTGCTCACTTTGCAGCGCTGGGGACCAGGGATCGAATCCCGGCCCCGGCCCGTGCGGAACCATATGCTGAACTGGGAGCTCCCCCAGTTCAGTTCTCTCTCTGTCTCTGTCTCTGTCTGTCAAAAGTAAAAATAAATAAAAATATATAAAAAAAGAAACTCAGCCTCCCCACCTTCCAGACCTACTGAATCAGGATTTTAGCAGACCCTAGAGAATTCATATGCACATTAGAGCTGGAAAAGCACTGTTCTAAGGAACACATAGCAGTGTCAAAGAGAAGAGTGTGTGTGCTTCCTTAATTATGTAGCACTGTGCAATTAATGGTCCTGATGAAGAGACATCTTCCTTGTTTCCAGCACAAAATGAGTATGAGTTCTAACACCATCTAGCACCTTCCTCCAGTAATTGTCTCTATGAATTGAGTTCTCCAAGGGCTGTATCTAGTGCCTAGTATATGCTCAATAAATGCTTGCTGAGTGAACTCAGTGCTTCGAGAAAGTCTTACTTTTAACTAGAAGCAGCAAGTGTGTGTCAGGAGGGGCTTCCTGAAATTGCCAGTTCTGGAAGGAAAGGGGCCTTGGCTTGCTACCCTCTCCCCACACGAGGACCCCTTTCTCCTGCCCAGGAAACCAAAGCTCAGAGCTCAAGAGTCTAGGATCGGAAACAGTTTAAAGATTGGCCTACCTTAAAGCTTGGAGGGTTCTGCTTCCACCTGTGGAGATCTTGCTCTCACTGGTGACACCAGTTCTGGCTGCTGAACACCTGTAGACTTTGAAATAGTCTCCTGCATGGCCCTCCAGCCTACTTCTTGCCTACTCCTTTCTCTACATCTCCCAGCTTTGGGAACACAGCTGTGATGCCAGCGTTTTGTCTCAAAGACTCTCCATCATTAGACCTCCTGACACTCCCTGTGAAGTAGCATCCTCCCTCTTTGTGGGCCCTTAACCTGTGCCCAGGTGTGAGGAGTACTGGGTGGGGCTGAGGACAACAAGGAAGGGTCCTGGCACAGTGAGCCCACAGCTTCACTCATTCTAGCAGGAGGGAAACATGCTCTGACGCAGGAACCCACATACACCCTTTGCTGTCCTTTGCAAGAATGACCTCTCTGGACATTTTCCTGAAAGACCTGTGACTGCAGGGTCCTCACTCTCACTTGGAACATTCTTTAAACATTACTACCTCCCTTGAGGATCCTTTAGCTTGAAGTTCATTGATATGCCCATATACCAAAAAAAAAAAAAAAAAAAATCACGTTTATAAGAGGCTTCCTTGTTGCTAGCCAGAGCCCTGGGGACCCAGGATCAGAAGATAAAGCCCATTTCAGACACTCAGCTCAGGCACTGGGTGGGAGGTGGGTTAGTATCATCTACACTGGGAGTTTAAAGCTATGAATACTAACTAGGGCTGACCAACAATGTCAATATTTTTCTGTGATGCCAAAGTGAACCAGTGGGCCGAATCCCACATAGTCCTTTTTAAGGACGCAGATACCATTTGCTGTCTGCAATGATTGAAGGGTTATGATGTAATGTTCTTACTTTCTAAGATACTCCCAAAGTGGGTTCAAGGCAAATCTGTGGAGTAAAGGAGGGGAGGCAGGCATGTAGGGCAGTTCTCGAGGTTGAGAGGAAAAGCTCCTTCTGGGCACAGAAACAGGGATCAGCTGTCTGCCCTCACTGCTCATGAACTTAAGTTAGGCAAGTTTACTGCCTGTTTTCCTACCTCATGGACAAGGCAAAGGAGTTAATACATTTAAATAACCTGTTACCCAGTATAATTGTCTTCTATTCAGACAAGAAAGCAGAATTTAGGGAGCTCACTTACAGCTGAGGCTGAGGCCCTGAAGCCATCATCTCTGTGCTGTTAGCACCTAATTCTCAATCCCTTAGCCTCACACCCACTCTTCCTATGATCAGATCTCTCACTCCACTCTCCTCCAAATCCTCTCACACATATGTGCACCATTTATTTCATCAAGGTGTGCTGTCAGCACCCTTTGAATTTTTCAATGAATTCTTCAGTGATATCATAATCAATAGATCCTTGTAAGCCATCTATATTAAGTCGTGCACACGTTGACAGCACCATTTGCCTTCTCAACTTCTCATCCAAAGTTCCTCTCATTTGTGCCTGTTAGCCTGGGTGCTACATTCACTTCAATTTGCCATCTTATAACTAACCAACCCTTCCCTACTGTTGACTTTGCACAATAAAATTGTACCCAAGTCATGCAGTGGAATGAACATGGGATATCCTGGGATGGTGCAATGTGGCTTTACAATCCCAAGTTGGTTTTGTCCCCATTCTTACGTGCTCCTGCGAATCCACTTGCTATAGTACAACTGCAGTATCTATTTCCCAGCACTATCCCTGGGTGAAGAACTTCTTGGTGACACACTGGCTACCACCCAGTACTCAGATCCTTCATCAAAGGTCTTTCCTTTTTCCGAGTAGCTTACTTTCCTATGCTGTCCGAACAGCTCTTTTTGGCTTAAATATTTGGTTCCTAAATTTACAGCAATCAAAAGGAAAGTTTTATCTCCAGCTTGAGATCTGTTAGAAGCAGCCTCTCCACCTGATTTTCCAAAGGTTGCATTCTATTCCTGTTTTTAACACTCAGTTCTCAAAAACGTCAACACATGCACTAGACAAACACAACTGAGCCCCTCCAGTTTTAAGATAAGCTGCTAATTCTGAAGGGTCATTAGCCAACTGGAACCATCTTTGAATCCAAGCAGTTTTACCAGCTTTTATTATAAACACCAGCACATTTCAAGTTTCCTCTTTTTGATCACAAATATAGGACTTTTTTCTTCTCATCCCAAGTATACAGCATGACACACAGGTTGGGGATTGCCAGCTTACAGAAATTTCCTTACAAGCGCAGGATGGTACTCTACAGACCACACCTTCAGCTGTATCCTTTGGCATCTGGGTTGCAGGGACTTGGACTCCAAGATGAGGTCAGTAGTGTTTTGGATTCCAGGATGACCTGAAAGAAGACCCCCCCACACACACACCCCCAAGGATGTTAAAAGGTTACACATCCTGAGTGTGGGCCTGGAGCTGCTCCTCTGGGGTCCCAGACGGCTCACCCTTTCTCTGAATATGGGATCCGAGCTTTCCCATGAGGGAGAAAGAGGGTCACAGATACAAGGTGAGGGATGGCCAGGTGGCCATTGGAGGGCTGTGGCCTTGCTTTCCATTTTGGGAGGGATGGAGATAGGGGTTGGTTGATGGTGCTCTTATTACCTGGCTTAATCAATCTACATTAAAACACAAGATCCTAAACTCTGCACTAAAATTAATTTCTTAGAAAATTTCTTCAAATTTAGATTCTCAAATCAAGTATTTTGAAAATATCTCTGTGAATACAGGACAAACAGAAAGCTACTTGGGCCATGATTTCTAAGTTTAACACAAACCCACTCTAGACCACCTTCTGACTGGGGGAGGAGGGATGAGACGGGACTCAGCTAACCAGTGCTCTGGGAAAAGAAGTCTGGAGGGCTAGCTTCAGCTCTCCTGGAGGGTCTTCCTCGCAGATGTGTTTTATAGCATTAAGGAACTAAAGTGTCACCTCCTCAATAAGGGCACCTGAAACTGGACCCAGAGGGGAGGGGTGGGCCAGGTGCCTGAGTGCAAGTATCCCTGGAAGCTGGCCTCTTCTCACCATAGCAGGGCTGGTGGCAAGAGCTCCATAGCCATCTACCCTGAGAGGCTTCCAGGGCAGTACTTTGCTGTTTCTAGAGGGTGGAGAATGAAGAGCCAGGGCTCTGCCCAGCCCAGTGTTGGAGGCAATGTGGGACATGCTATGTGACAGCGTCCTCCCCTACTGAACCCAGAACTTGAGGGGAAGGCCAAGAACCACTACCTCCAGTCCCTGAAGCACCCTTTGCATCAATTCTGAGATATGTATATTAGGAAGGGGGGTCAGGGGGACAGAAAACAACTGTGGGTTGGCTAGGACAGGGAGGTGGGTGGGAGGCAAAGTGCTGTTTCTGACCCATTCGTGTCCCTAATCTGGGGATAAAGCCTTGAATGTATGCAGCCATCATTGGAAAGTGAACCTTCCAGGCCTTGGCTGAACCAGCTGCCACCCACCTGCATGGCCACCAGGACCTCAACCCCTGACTCTTCTCAATGAGCAAACAACCAGCATCATGTCTTACAAAGAACAGACTCCAAAAATATATATAAATAAATAAAAACCTTAAACATTCTTACAGGGATCTTAAAGAACAGAATACATGTTAAAAACTTCAGTAATTTATATCAATTTTAAGCGGTACTTTATATACAATGGGGAAAAAAACACATGCATAGTCCAAATACAATGTTGAAAACAGCATTTTCATAACAAAAAAACCCCGAACACTAAGTGTTAATACCATGTACATGAATTCAAGAAGGACCACCCTTTTTGTCTGTTGCACACAGTTTATTTAACAATATGATATAAGAAATGAGTTGGTACTTTTCCATTCTATACAGTGATTGAATCTTCTTGAATTTTCTTATTTATAGTAATTATAGTGCTTGCATGATTTACACTAGAATTGCTTTTCCTCATTTCAAGTTTCACAAAGAAGAATGCTCTTCCCTATTAACATCGGCATGGTCTAAGAGGGTGATCGTCCCTATTTTTTGTCTAAAACCAGTTTTATCAGAGAAACAAAGCAACAATTTCTACATCTGCAAGACAAGAGTTTGGCTTAAGCCAGTATGTATAGATAGATGTGTGTGGGTGTGTACGTGTGTGCACGCAGGAGCCAATTCCTATCGTCCAGGGGTAATACTTGGAGAACGCCCACAGAGTTCACAATAGAAAAAATCTTCCCGCAACATCAGAAAGTTGTCGGGATACATTATAAGCTTGCATTATTTCAGGAATCAGTTTCTGAATATTATTTTTCTTCTCACTTTTAAACATAAATGTTTAAAGTCTTGAAAATACAAATAAAAAATATGAATATAATGAACTCGCTTTTCCCGTTAAAAAAAGGCATGAGTCACCAGCAATGACAAAAAGAATCCAAATAAAGACCCCCTCCCCCCAAAACAAAAAAACAAAAAAATAAACAAAAAAAAAAGAGACCAGATATTTAAATCAACTGGTTTTTAACAAAAAAATATATTCTTTGTATTGTTTCTTTAAACAGCACTGTACCCTTCCATAGCTTGGAAGTAGCAGTTCCATCTAGGAATAAAAAGAGCCCAGATGCCTGTATTTCAGTACAAAAGGTCCAAGAACATGAAAGGGGGGAAAAAAGCGATGCTCTCACAAATGCTACAAACCCTCCACAAACTTTTCTAGGGTGTCTCCTGTGGTGTCGCCGACCAGGGACAGCTCACTGGACAATGCACTCCTGTTCGGGGTGTTCAGCTGTGGGAGCATTGCACTCTGTTCGGGGTTTCCCAAGTGTCCCTGATCTATGGAGCTGGCCATGGTGACTGCAAGTCCAGGGTGGGGGGAACCAGTCTGGGGCGAGACGTGGTGTGGTGAAGGCTGGGGCTGTATCCGTGGTGATGGGCTGGAATGTGGAGGCTGGGACTGGGGCCGCGGAGACTGGACAGGGGCAGGAGACCGCACCTGGCTACTAAGGGATGTGGCCATCTGCTGGCCAGGGAGGTGCGAGGCCTGTGGCTGTCCTGAGAGCATGTGCTGCTGGGGGCTCATGGGGTTCGGCTGACCTGGAGACCCAATCTGCTGCTTCATCTGCTGCTGCTGCAGAATTCGCTGCTGCAGGGCCTGCTGGATGTTGGGGGTGTTGTCTGTGCCCAGCCCGGGCTGCCCCATCTGGCCCAGCTGTCCCATCTGAGCTGCCATCTGGCCCATGGAGCTGCCCTGCAGGGGGAGGTGCTGCTGCATCCGCTGCTGCTGCATGGCTGGGGGGTAGCCTCCGGGTCCTTGAGGCTGTTGGAATTGGCCATGCCCTGCCATGCCCGTGGCCATGCCTGCGTTGCCCTGCTGTTGCTGCTGTTGCTGCTGCTGCTGCTGCTGCTGTAGCAGCTGTCTCCGCAGCATCTCTCTGTACTGCGGGTTCATACTTGCCATACTGGGGTTGTGCCCCGGGTTCATAATGTTCAGAGCCTGGCCCTGGGGGTTCAGGCCTCCCATTGCCTGCTGTTGCGAAGGCACGCCAGGCCGTGGCCCGCCAGCTTGCATGGCGTTTAGGTTCTGCAGTCCAGGCTGCTGATGCAGACCGGGCTGGGGCTGCAGACCCGGCTGGGGCTGCAGACCGGGCTGGGGCTGCAAGCCAGGCTGACTGGCCACGTATTTGGCCGTGCGTTGTTTGATGAAAGCTGCCATCAGCTGAGGGTTTGACTTGAGGATGTTGAGCACCTGCTGTTGCTGCTGCGGGGAGCTGGGAGACTTTAGGGTCCGCAGCAGGTCCTGCAGGGCGCCGGGAGAGATGCTCCGGGGCGGCTGCACATTGGGCATCCGTGGCCCGGCCACAGCTGGTTGGGCCTGCATGGACATTACGGACCTGGGCATGCCCGGCATTGGCTGCTGCTGGGGAATGGGTGCCTGCTGCCACTGCCCAGGCGGCAGGTTGGGCATGACAGGCCCACTAACCTGGTTGGGTCGAGGCACGTTCAGGCCCACGGGGGCCATCTGGTTGACCGGGGTCACCATGCCTGTGCGCCCCGGAGGCATGCCGTTGTTAATGTTCACCCGGTACAGGTGCTGCTGCTGTTGGGCCTCACGCTCGATCTGCCGGGCTGCTTCTACTGCTGCGGGTGGGGGCTGGGCAGGGGGCGGAGGGGCTGGCACCTGGTTGGTAGGCTTCCCGGTGGACACCGTGGTGGGGGGCTGAGTCCGAGCCACACTGGGGAAGCCGGCTGGTGACATACTCACAGGCGAAGGCTGGGGTTGGGTGGGGGGCTGTGGTGTCTGGGGCGTGCTGGGCTGTTGTGTGGGGGTCCCGGGCGGTGCTGAGGTAGGGGAAGGCAGACTCTGCTGAGGCACGTTGCGGGTGTTCATGGTGGCCATCCGCCGACGCATGAGCTGCGCTTGCTGCAGGCGGTGTTGGATCTGCTGTTGGCGGAGCTTGTGTTTGATGTTGAGGCAGAAGGGCACGGGGCATTTGTTTTCTT
Organism: Craseonycteris thonglongyai; assembly: GCA_004027555.1. NCBI lineage: Eukaryota > Metazoa > Chordata > Mammalia > Chiroptera > Craseonycteridae > Craseonycteris > Craseonycteris thonglongyai. Next base: position 5,261 of record PVKE010044814.1, on the reverse strand, counting down.
GGCAGTGTTTGGCATGGTAGCAGCAAAGGGCAATGAGCTGCTTGCATACCGGGCAGCCTCCATTGGTCTTACGCTTGCAGCCTTTGGTGTGCTGCACGACCCGCTTCATCTTCTGGCAGGATGGCAGTGAGCAGTTGGCATTGCGGCACTGGCAGGCGTGAACCAGAGACTGGATGCAGCGCTGGATGCTTAGACGCCGTGACTCCTGGGGGCTCTTGGACTGTGGCTCACCCTGGCTGCCACCCTCATCGTCCAGGCCCAGGCCCCACTTGACCATCTTATGTGTGTGGCTCTTTGTGTTATAGCAGTTGATGCAAAGGTCATAGTCCTGTGGACAAGGAAAGGGGACAGGCCAGCATCAGCACTCAGCCCAGCGTGATCAGACATCCCAAACACCCCCGGAACCTTCACTCCTAGGAACTCCCTGACAGCCCCAAAAGTTCTAAAGGCCAGGGATCCATCCACTTACCTGACCCTACTCTCTTCCTAGGGCCCCTCTAGCCCTTCAAAGCCTGCTATCTCACACTGTGTGAGCAGGCACACAGGCTCATGCATGCACAGGGTTTTGGGCTTTGTGTCCGCCCAAAGGCTCTTGGGTGTGTTGGTGACACTTAGTCCACATGGAATGGCACCCAGCCATCCCACTCCCATGCCTGTCCTGGGAAGCCTGACAGTAAAGGAACGACTGAGAATGTGCCTATTTCCTCCCAAGTACCACATGAGATCTTAAGTACCATAGACTCAAGTTCATAGAGATTAGTCCTCTAGTCCCCAGGGCTGCTACCTGGTGCCCTAAGTTTGTCCCCACAGCTCTGCAGGGTGGCCCAGAAAGGCACTAAAGCTGAGAGGCCTTCACAAGAGGGCAGGCCTCAAGCTCAAATCAGTGATAAAATGCCCCCTCCCGTTTCTAAAAGCTTCCTGCATCTGGAGATTGAGACAATGAAGTACTAGAGCAGAGCCTTAAATGACCAAGACTGATCACCTTTTCAAGAAAGGACATAACGGTAAAAATCCCAGCAATAGGAAATGAGAGAGAAAACAAAAAGGAGGCTGGAGAAAGCAGGAAATAAAGATGAAGGCATTACAGAGGTCTTGATCAGCCCCCTAGAGATCAGAGCCACTCCTGTGGGGCCCGTGATTGTGGGGACTGTCCTGGACACCAACACTGGCAAGCAAGGTGAGGACTGGGTGGGATTCTATGACCATCTATGGCCTGGTTCACCCCATGCAAGGGACCATCTGTGAAAGGGACAGACTTTGCCTTTTCATACAGGGACCAAGACCTCTGCATGGGGGAGCTATAGAGTCCCAACCAGATCAAGGAAAGAAGGCTGCCAGATCTCCAACTACAGGAACCCCAAATAACAGGGAAGGAAAACCAGGTAGAATCTGGCGGGATCAAAGCACCACCAATGAATGCCTCTCCTGCCCCAGCATCACAAGGCTTATGGATGTGACTGAAATAGAGCCAGGGTTAACGACACACGAAGTGTATCATAATCATCTACTCATCCTGGACAAGCCAGTGCTCGCTGACTCCGTGGAAGACTAGCCTGTCCTGTTCAAGGGGCTGAATGTGCCCTGAATACACAATGATGGCCCCACCATCATGCTCAATTTGGTCAGGACCAGACTATGGTCCATGAAGGGAGAATGGCTTTTTCTTACCCTGGATGCCTGGTGTTGAGCCTGGTGTGGGCACACAGCAGGAACCTAACCAATGTTGAGTTGGATCCTCTTTATTTGTGAACTCAAAAATACCAACCTGACAACCAATAGTGCCCTAAAAACCAGTGGTCGTTTTTCCCCCCTGTAAAATGCCAACTGTCTAATAGTTCAACCTGGAATGCAAATGCATAGACCACAATGTAAGGCCTGTGGGCCTCGAGACCCGCAAACAGGATCAAAGAGACTTTTCCCCAGGCAAACAGGATCAAAGGGACTTTTCCCCAGGTGAACAGGGTGCTACAAAGGGTGCAACAAATGGACTTTTCAAACGGCTGCCTTTCTCCGCCTTACCTGCTTCTCCCCGATCCCGGAATCCTATAAAACCCACTCACTCCCCTCCAGGCGCGCGACTTCTCCAGCCCCAGTCCTCTTCTGGGCCAGCGAACCTTGCCTGGGAGCGCTCCCAATAAAGGCTCGCATTTGATTAGCCACTCGATTTCTCGTGTGGATTCCTTACACACAAAGGGCTGGGGAGCAGCCAAGGGGCTGGAAATGCTCTTAAGAGCGCACAGGTGAGGAGGATGATATGGGCCTACCTCGCATACAGTGCAGTGCCAGCGTGTCTCCACATGGTGTTTGCACTCGTTGCAGGTGTAGACGAAGCGGTCCTGGCCCTGGGTATGCAGCTCCACCAGCATACACAATGTGGACCACTTGGACCGCCGCAGGGAGGAGAATTCCCAGTGCTTGTCCCTGGCCAGGGTAAGAAAGGCGTCACGCCCATCCATGAGGTCGCAGCTGAGCAGGGGGTCAGGGTCAACGATAGGGGGCAGCGTATTGATGACAGGCCCAGCATGGAGGTGGATCACAAAGAACACCTGCAGGAAGAACAGCAGGAGTGCTGTCAGCCCACAGAGAGTGGTGCTGAGGGTTGGCCCTGGTGAGCCGGCCCTGGTGAGCCCAGGACTACCCCAGCCTGCAAAACTGAGACGGTGCCCAGGTGTGTGTGAAAGGCCTGGCTTCCTGGGGTTGAAATGAGTTGGTGATGCATAATGTGGTATTACCCAACCAGCCAACGGGGAGCACCAGACAGTATCACAACACCTTCCCCCTCTCCTCTTGGCTAGTGGCGGAGCCATACCCACGTCTCACCTCTTTGTGCTTCTCCATAGTGGCGTAGAGCTTCTGGGACAAGTCGTTGGACACGTTGGGCATGCTGGGCTTCTTCTTATTGGCTCGGCTGATACTGCTTTTATTCTTGTTGGTTTTCTTGTTGTTCTTTTTCTTGGCATTCTTGCTGTCACCCTGGCTGCCCTGCAACAACACACAATGTTGTCAGACAAGCCCAGCCTCTTTCTCCAGGCCCTGTATCAAGCAAGGACTGCCAGTTCCCAGGCTCTGGGGACTCCAGGAAGCTCAGCCTAACACAGAAGACCACCAGGCAGATGCCTACCACCATGGGTTGTAAACACACTGCTGCCTTCAGAGGAAACTACCAGGGGAAAGGTGTTGAGGACGGAAGCAGGGCCTATACTCAGCAGGGACACAAACAGAGGAAGCATGGCCTGTGCCAACATAGGCCATAGGTCACATTATCTCTTGAGAGAAGAACACACCTGGGATGCTAGTTTGTAATCTTAACAATTGAGAGAATAAAAGCAGTTTTTCATTGTCCCAAATCATTCCACTGGGTATCTGCAGCTCCAAGCCCTAACCTGTGCTTTCTGCTTAGTGGCTTAGTCCTCTCCCCACCCTTTTCTAAAGATTTATTGTTTTGAGAGAGAGAGGGGTAGGGTGTGTGTGTGTGGGGGGGGGGAGTGGTGGGGGTGGTGGTGGTGGTGGGGGTGGAGGGCCTAGAGCAGTCTCCATAGTTGTACATTATTAGTTATGACATAGTATAGTTTCACTCCACACAGGTGGTGCATATGGGGCCATGTGGAAAGGGAACCGAACTGGGGCCTCCTGCACAGGAGGCAAAAACCTTCGCTATCATACAGACGGTTACCAGTTGCACCACAGTTGAGCATTTGGGTTTGCACAGGCTGAGGCCAGAATTCAATCCCAGGCCTTACAGCTGGCTATTACCATTGAACCTCAGGTTCAGCATATACAGGCCAGGACCAGAAACAGAACCCAGGACCTCATGACTGCAAGGCAAACACTCAACCGCTGAGTTATCTTGCCATTCCCATAAAGCCTATATTTTAAGTTATAAAAGAAATAGATTTACTGCATACATTTTAGAAAATATAGCCAAATAATTTTTTGCCACCAGAGAAATAGCAAATATACAAATTTGTACATATGACTTTTCTTCTCGAAGTTGGAGTTATACACATGTGTTGGAGTTGCATCTTGTTTCTTTCCCACTATGGTAAGCATCTTCCCATTTCCACCACTGAGGGCCACTTTTAACGGCAAAGCAGCATTCCATCCCAAGTGCTGTCTATAACTAAGCCAATGCCCACCGCTTCTGTGAACCCGACACATAGAATTACCTCTTTGTCCTCTACCTCCACCCCCTGTCTTCTCTATCACATGGAAGTCCACGGCCAGCAATGACCAGCTCAAGTGTTAGTCATGATCAACTATTTCTATCTTCCAGAAAGCCCCACTGCTGCCAGGCCAGAGGCAAGCATGTCCTCTCCTTGGATGGGACACACATGGCTTGGGCCCATGTGCCCCTCAGAGGCCCTCTCAATGGGAGCTCCGCTGTCAGGGCATAGACTCTCCACTCCCTGCCATAACCCTCCCACCAACTTCCACTATGTGCATTTTGACTCAGGCCACCTTCTACCTAGAGGTGTCTGGTAGTGGTGGACACACAAAAGGACCTCTTGGTTTACAGATAAGCTCTGGTCTCTCTCCCACTGGAAATCCGTGTTCCTACTGAAATCCAGTGTACCCTTTAAGGCTGGCTGAATGCAAGACCTCCCAGTGAAGTGCATCCTATCTGGCATGTACAGGCTATTAAGCAAGTCACTCTAGGCTCCAGTTTTGAAAGTCAACTTCACACAGCCCCTTGAGAGCACATCGGAGGGCCCCAAGCTTGCAGAGCTTCTCTTAGACATTAATAATCATCTCAAGGGGAAGCTGGGATGGCTCAGCAGGTTAAGCACTCGCTTTGCAGCCCTGGAGCCCAAGGATCGAATACCAGCCCCAGCCCAGGCAGACCAATATGCTGAACTGGGGTGTGCCCCCAGTTCAGTTCTTGCTGAGGCCTATGCGGGAGGCTCCCGGCCCAGTTCCTGCCCTGCGTAGCCCCATGCCCACCTGTGGAGTGAAACTATATGGAAAACTAATGCTGTCAACTGTGGAGACTGCTCTAGGCCCTCCCTATTCTGTCTCTCTCTGCCAAAAAACAATAAAAATGTATCTTAAAAAAAATATATGGGGGGGGAGGTGGGAGTGGGCACTAGATATAAGGTGATGGAAGGGGAACTGATACTGAGTGATGGGCACATAATACGATGCATGAATGATGTGAGGTGGACTTGTACATCTGTAAACTGTCTAATTGTTACCAACCAATGTAACCTCATCAAATTTAACAATAAATTAAAAAAAAAAAAAAAAAAAAAAAAAAAAAAAAA
>PVKE010044813.1:0-12863 GCA_004027555.1 Craseonycteris thonglongyai | reverse complement strand
GTACTTTGCCAGCATTGAGTGAGCTCTCTGAATGTCTTGATTAATGCAGCCCTGAATTCTGTTTCACTTAGATTTGATTCCAAGTGTGCAAGGTCCTTTACTAAAGACTGCCCCTGATCTTCTGGAGGGGCTTTGGATTCTGAGGTGTGCATTGTGTTTGATGTGGTTCTTTTTGCTTTAGGCATGAGTCTGTTTTCCCTCTGGGGGGTTGCCTATCAGATGGGCTTTTTATTTTTTCTTTTGGACTCAGTTGTGGGAGAAGGAGATTTTGGGAGAGGGTTGGGGGAAGCAGACAGCTTCTGTGTCCTGGGGCACTTCAGGTTGCTGTCTTAGCTGTTAGATAGCAGGGTAATAAAGGTGTGGCCAGGGGTGGGGGCATGTGAGTAGGAGCTAGGGCGGGCCTGAGACACAATAGCAGATTCCTCTTTCAGCAGGGGGGCTGGTGGTTCAGTGGGGGCGGGGTGCAGGAGCTCTGGTCTTTCCTCCTCCTGGCTGCCCCTCCTTCAATTGTATCTGTAAGGCATGCCCGCAGGGCAGCACTTGGATGGGCTGGGGCTTGGCAGAGGCCCTGGTCGGCCATGCCGTCCCTCGCACAGGCAATGACACCGTGGAGACTCGGCAGGCAGCCCAGCTGCGCACGCGGTCCGCAAAGCCCCAGAGGCCCGGTGGGCGGGGCGCCAAAAGCCCTGCGCGCACAGGCCGTAGCTCGGGCAGCAGCCGCTCTAAGCTCCCGGCTCTGTTGAGACCGCCGGATTCACTCCAAGCACGTCTAATGCAGCTATGCCCACTCAAGCCCCAGCCCTCACTCCAAGAGCCCTGTCCTCAGGAGGCGCTCCCTCACAGTCAATCTCCTCCGTAAATCAGGGGTGCTGCGCTGTTGTGGGCTGGTGCCCTGCTCTCACCCCGCCCGCCGGGAAGTGCAGCGCCCTGCTCCACAGTCCCTGTTCCACTTTAGGCTCTGTGATCTGATTAGGGCACTGTGTGCTGTCCCTTGAGTTCGGATGTTAAATTGTCCACAGTCTTGTGGGGCTTCCATGCTCCCTAGGTCTTGGCTTCCAGCCCACCCTCGATACAGCTCCACTTTGACCATAGTCCCCCAACCCCCCTTTGTTTTTTCCAGCCCCGGGCCACGCTCCGAGTCTCTGTCCCTGAACCACTGCTTCCCTTTTCCTCTCCCGCTCTCCCCTTTTTTCTCTAACCTTTGTGTGTTGTTCCGTGTTGTGTGGCTCTCTTATTTGAGGTTTCTTCTCAGGGTTTCCCCTGTTGATTCCCCTCTGTTCACAAGGCCCTTCCCAGGCAGTTATCGATGTTCTCCTCTCATGCCACCATCTTGGATCTCCACTTTATTGTTTTTGACAGAGACAGAAACAGAGACAGAGAGAGACAGAGGGGGAGGACCCAGAGCAGTCTCCACAGTAGTACATCATCCGTATTTTGACATGGTTTCATTTCACACAGGTGGGTATGGACCTTGCAGGGCAGAAACCAGGCTGGTGGCCTCCTGAATGGGAAGTAAACCCCAGTTCAGCATATGGGTCCTCACAAGCCTGGGGCTGGGATTCGATCCTCAGTCCCCCAGGGCTGCAAAGTGAGCACTTAACCCACTGAGCTATCCTGGCTTCTTCCCCAGTTTTTTATTTCTTTACCATGCAAAGAACACTGAAACTGTTCTCCACATAGTGGCTAAGTATTCCTGGATTCTGTGATTTGATGGCATCTTCAACTTAATACATGCTTCCACAATGACTGACCACCACATAGGAGGAAAACATGGAAAATCACAAATTGGCTTTTAAATACTTCTGTCTGAAAATTATATATATTAATTCCGCTCACATTTCATTGACCAAAGCAAGCTGCATGTCCACTCAACTTCAAAGGGAAAGTAAATGTCATCTTCCCACAGGTCAAAGAGAGAAGGAGAACCAGAAAGTACTGGTAAGCACAGTAATGTCAACCACATCATCAGAAATGAGAAGAAAACTCATTTCTATCTCAGATAGGCTATTCCATTTTTTGGGAAAGCAAATTGTAAACAAGTTCATATTACACCAACTAAACGTGGATTTGAGGTGTGAACTTCAGACACTGAGTCTATTTCAGAATTGTGAGCATACATATTCTGAATTACCTATATTCACACATAATTGCCTTAAAAATAAATGAAGAAAATTCTTCCTCCCAGAACTTTCTGTTCAATGTTCTAGTCCCTGAAAATGTGTCTTTTTCTCTTATTGGACAGTTGTGAAAATATTTGAAGGCCTGTAATATCTTCCGTATGTCTTCTCTTTTGGCAACAAATCATGCTAGGTTCTCTGTGAATAATGCAGTTTGTTGTTAGCCCTCTAAGACGAATAGTTCAGGTGTCATATGAATATTAAAGAAAAGAAATGGAATTTATTGTCTGCACTTTTCTGAATGCTCTATTTCTATAAGTGAATATTATTTTAAACCATATCAACTTCTAACAATCACACTTCACAATTAACTCAATTTGAACATATCGATTCCAATCCTAGTCATTTTCACACACACTGCTAAATCTCATCTCACATAACCCTGCATTTGGGCTGAGCCATGCTCATTCATTTATGCACTGTCCATGCCTGCTTTCACACTACCATGAGAGAGGTGAGTAGTTTTCAACAGAGACTGTTTAGCCCTCAAAGCCTAAAATATTTACCATCAGGCCCTTTTCAGATAAAGTTTGCCACCCTCTGCTCTAAGTGGGTCTGAATTCAAACTTACTTATCCACGCATCCTAGGCTTGACTTTCATGTTATTAATATTTATTTCTACTCTTTACAAACTAAAAGCCACTCTTCTTAACAGGGATAAAACAAAACATTGAAGCCAGCAAATCACACTCTCTCTAGCACCATGTTATCTCTTGCCATTCCTCTGGACCAGATCCCCAGCAACTCTTACCAGTCATGGTAAGACATGGGGATCCAGGAGGATCCCCAGCCATCCTCCTCAATTCTTCCTCTGAACTGCTACTCGAATACACAGCCTTTTTAATAGGAAATTCCAATTTAATCACCTTAAACTTGTCAAGGGCTTCTTATTATGTTCACAACAAAAACATGAACTCTTCATCATGACATAACATGCCTTTCATGCCTTAGCCCTTGCTACGTATACTCAGCAGCCAGATATGCTGAACTGCTATGAGTTCCTATATTCTCTCAGCACCCCTTTGCATTTTGTACGCCTCCTGTCTTCTGGGAACACTCCACAGGTACATCCTCCCTGTTCCTTGTCATTCTTCAAGTCTCAAACCAAGTATTTTCTCCTTTGGAACTTTCCCTCTACCTCCAGTAGACAGAGGAGCGCTTTACACTTTATTATCAGTGTGACAAATATGTGTACACACACAAACTAATTTATCAAGCTATCTTATATAACTAGTCATTCTGAATTATAAACTGGCTGCATGTCCACCTCTATAGTAGATTGTAAGTTAAAATGAGGGCATGAATTACAATTCTGATCTATCTCTAGTGTCAAATATAGACCCTAGTCCTGAAACTTTTAAGCTCAAAATAATTAAGAACATCCCAGGAATTTTTTCATAGTGCCTCTAGGTTAAAAGAAATGTGTTACTGCTCTATGTATTGTAGTTAGGAAACAACTTAATAAGTGTTCAGTTCTAACAACGTAGTAGCCATTTGGAAAAATAATGATACATGTAAATTAAAATAAAAAAAATATATCACTCTTAAATAATCACAATATTTCCTACGGATGTAAAGTGTGTGTTTGTAGGGCACTACACAACTTCTCAAATATTGGATTAGATTGGACACTGCCACCCTCATTTCCTGTTCCATAACTGATTTTGGCATGGTACTTGTTTTTATCACAAGAACCACTAAAAACTCAGTTTTGCAAATATGATGCCAGCGAGAGAGAGAGAAATACAGTGTAATCTAGTATGAAATGGTAAACTACCTTGAGCTAGAAGTTTTTCAGTGTTTCACAGATATCAAACGTATTAAAAGCATTCCACAGCACCCTTGGGAGTTCACTAGAGCATCTCCAGCACACAGTTTGGGAACCACAGCCCAAGCGCATAGAAGTTCATTGAATATTTGTGTAATCCAACCCAGCTAGAATGTTTATATGGTAAATTACATACAAATTTAATCAACATATCATTTTTAAAGAGAAAAAAATTATAGAATAGGTGTCAGCAAACTTTTCTAGCCACATGGTAAATATCTGAGGCTTATAGGCTATTTAGTTTCATTAGCAACTACTCAGTTCTACCACTGGGGCATCAAAACAGACATAGCTAATGCATAACTGGATGGACATGGCTGTGTTCTAATTCTTCTTTTACAAAAATGGGTGTCTGTTTGCCAATCCTATACAGAAAATCTTTTTAAAAAGTATATTGTTACAGGTTCGAGAAAGTCAAAGAGGCCAGTACAAAGTTCTGGGAGCCATACTTTTAGAAGGAAATAAGAAAAAGGCATTTGTTAGACATTCTTCAGGATTGAGAGGGAGTGAGGTCCTGCTATTTGCAGGGGCATGGATGGGCCTTGAGATCATTACACTATGTGAGATAAGCCAACCACAGAAGCTCAAATACTGCATGATTCCATGTAGAGGAGGGATTCAGTTGGAGATGGAATGGGACCCACTTCTGGCAGATGAGATCCAGAGGAAATCAGCTGGGTAACTTCTGAGGAAGCCTATCTACCCTGATGAAGTGAAAACGTTGATAGGGCTTCAGATAAGGAGCTGTGTCTGAAAAACTATCCAAGGAGCTACATGGACATCAGGACCTATTTAGATGACAAGATTCTCAACCCTGAGGCCTGAACCTAATACCACAACAGGAAGAGAGTTTGGGGATATATTGGGAGGTGCTAAGAATAGTTAGTATGTGGAACAAAAGTAAATATTAGGGGTGGTAAATAAATACATGGAATGAAGGGGAAAAAGGGTAAAAAAACCCAAACCCTTATTTTTTCCTTTTAAGTATAATTCCCCCTTCATCTTAATACATTTCTCAGATCTTTCAATAAGCTTATTTATAGCCTCAAAAATGTTTTGTTTTGGCCCTCGAAATTGCAGCTTTAACCTTTTTGTCACCTGTAAATTTCTTCCCTTGAAGCTGTTTTTTTTCATATTTTGGAGCAAATAATAATCAGACAGATCCAGGGCTAGACTGTAGGGAGGATGTTTTAATGTTTGGAAGCCGTAGTCCTGAAGAGTAGCCAATGCAACATTGCTCTTGTGCATGGGCACATTGTTGTGCAAAAGCAGGACCCCTTTGGTCCATCTTCCTCTTCTTTTCTCCTTCACAGACTCTTTTAACTGTTTCAGCAAACTGGAATAGTGCTCTCCAGTTATTGTGACACCTTATCCTTGTAAGCGATCAGCAGGATACCCTCCATATCCCAAAAGACAGCAGCCATGATTTTTCCAGCCGATTGTGACACCTTGAACTTCTTAGGGGGGTGGCGTGTCCTTTTCATGCCACTGCATGAACTCCTGCTTTGACTCAGGCTCATAATGATGAACCCAAGTTTCATCTCCAGTGACAATCAGGTTTAAAACTTCATCTTTGTTGTCTCTGCAGAGGTCCAAAAACTGTCCTGAACACTCAACACACTGTTGTTTTTGAAGCATCACGAGCATTCTCAGTACCCATCTTGCACTAAATTAATATCCTTAGATATGATGGAGAGTATTCAAAATGATTGTAGGTGATACTGCAACCATTTTTGAAAGCTGCTTTTTATTCAGTCTGGCATCTTCCACTACAAGTTTTCAACTTTTGTACAATGTCTGAGGAAGTGGCCTCAACAGGGCATCCCAGACAGAAGCCATCTTCAATCAACTCTCTGCCTGGCTTCAAAAGGCCATGTTACTTGTAACCCATGGATTTCCCAGGGCAACAGTCCCTGTAACCTGCTAACATCTCTTCCAAAAGGTTTGAGGTGTTTTCCCTTGTTTTGTGAGGAACTTAATGATGGCACAAAATTCAATTTTACCCATACTTGGGGTTTTTTACATATTTGATGAGCATCTTTGGTGATATCTGAAAGAACATGGGTCCAAGTAGGCTGAAATTTGGCACATATACTAATAATAAGTCACACAATAGAACTGTGTGTACTAGTGCTCCCACCTCTTCGATAACCACTCGTTCTGTAAATTTCTTGACCACCTCTCATAATTTGTGGCTAGAAGGCAGATTGTGGCATGGCCATTTTAAAACATGGTCCCCAAACTTGTTGATTTTCTTCCCATTAACAGAGAAGTCTATGGCCCTGCCTGTTCAATCCAAACTCTGGGACTTCTTGGCCAGTAGACTATGACACAACTGGTGCCATGCCAGTTTCTGATATAGGACTTAAAAAATTGACAGTTTTCAAAAAGAAAAAAGAAACAACAACAACAAAAAACCAGATATATTGTTTTCACACAAAAATTACCACTATATTATAAACAAAAAGTGAAATTAAAATACCATATATGTCAAAGTCATGAAAGTAAAGGAAAGACTGAGGAGCTAGTCCTAAAAAACAGTGGCGATAGAGACATAACAACAAAATGCATCTATATGCAATGTGTTCCAAACTGGATCATTTTTCTATATAGAATACTATTGATAGAACTGGTAAAATTTGAACATGGTATGGGAATTTGAAACTAGTATTGATTTTGTTGGTTATATTGTGTTTACATAGAAGAATGTCTTTGCATGTAGGAAATATACACTAAAGTGTTCAGGGTTATTGGAGAAGGGAGTCAGCAGCTTATTCTCAAAAGGTTCAAAAATAAAAATGTTTTGTACTGTATTTACAACTTTTCTGTAAGTTTGAGACTGTTTCCATTTAAACATTTTTAAAATTTCTAAAGTTAAATAGTAGTGGAGCAGATGTAACGAGTGTCCCAAAATTCACGCAAGAAGTAATTTTGACAGAAAACACAGGTTTATAATTAAAAATTGTAAATTTTTATTGTTCAACAATGAAAATGCATTGTTCCTTTATGTAGAACTCAAATTTTAATAACCCTGAACTGTTAGCTGTCACGCTGTCTTGTTTTTTTCATTGGCAACACTTTACAGCACAAATGATGCAACATTCAAATCTTGCGTGAATTTTGGGACACCCTTTACAAAACAGTATTGACAGCATACGGTGGTTCTTTTTTTTTTTTTTTAAATATTTTATTTATTTATTTGTTTTGACAGAGAGAGAGAGAGAGAGAGAGAGAGAGTGAGAGCGAGAAAAAGATACAGAGACAGAGAGAGAACTGAACTGAGGGAGCTCCCAGTTCAGCACATGGGTCCGCACGGGCCGGGATTCGATCCTTGGTCCCTGGCACTGCAAAGTGAGCGCTTAACCCACTGAGCCATCCCAGCTTCCCCATATACAGCATAGTTTTGAATAAACCAAGAGGACAAAGAACGTTTTCACGCTGGAACAGAGAGCCAAGGCCACTGGTATTTATGAATTTGTCAACACTTAACTATCTGCTAGCCACCTTATATGCTTATAATATTGCTTAAATAGAAATATAAACTGCACATGTGTGAAACTGGTGTATAGGCCAGGAGTCAATTAGCAATTTAATAATCACTCAGAATCCACATCAAAATTGGCAGAGTCAGGAAAAAACAGGCAGAAGCTTAGGTCTGAGATTATTAAATGGAATACTACTCAGCAATAAGAAATGATGAAATACAGTCATTTGTGACAACATGGATGGACCTAGAAACCATCTTATTAAGCGAAATAAGTCAGACTGAAAGAATCAGGAAACATATGACCTCACTTATAGGTGGAATATAAAACTGAAAGTAACAAAGACACAGAGACCTACGGACACACTGAAGAGCTGGATGATTGCCTGAGGAAAGGGGAGGAGGGGGGAAGGAGAGAGAGAGGGGAGGTGGGAGAGGGCGCCAGAATTATGGACACACTTAATAGTTTGGTGGTTACCTGGAGAGGGGGAAGGAGGGGGGAGGGAAAGTTGGGAGTGGGGTGGGAGTGGGCACTGGATATATGGTGGTGGACCGGGACCTGATTCTGGGTGGTGGGCACATAACGCGATGCATGGGTGATGTGATGTGGACTTGTACATCCAGAAACTGTCTAATTGTTGCAGATCAATGCCACCCCATTAAATTTAACAATAATTAAAAAAAAAGGTATTTTGTGAGAAAATAAAATATTGAAATTAATTTGGTATGTGAGGAACAAATTAAGGCAAGTTTCTTTATTACAGAACTTCTTGGAGCCTATAGTATGTTGCTGTACATTGTAAACCTAAAAACATTTCACTTCAATCTGGAGCCATATCAAAACCTCTAAATGGACAAAATATCTCATATGGAGATAGAATAAATAAGAAAGATAGCTACTCTCAGAAGCAGAACATCAATAAAGAACAACTACAGATGATCCTTCCTAGGACCCTCACACTGTTCTAAGCTTTAGTACTTTAGTTTATCTTAACAATCACCCAGGGACATAATATAATTATGATCCCCATTTTACTTTGAGCAAACTAAGGTAAAGAAAGGTTAAATAAATTGCTATACAGCTAGAAAATAGAAAAGCCAGGATATAGACTCAAACACTCTGGCTCTAGGACCCATGTTCTTAACCATTATCAACCAATTTTTTACTCATCCATTCCAAAGTAAATTACTAGTCAGATATTAAGCAATAATGAAAAGAAGCATAATAATTAATTTAAATAGAAGGCTAGGAATTTAAAAAGCCCTATTTGATGAACTTGGGAACAGAAGACAGGTGGTAAAAATAATCAATCACTATAATTAGACAATGTACCATGATTGTATTTATGATAATCTGCAGTTCATTAAAACGAAGAAGCATTTCAAACAAAAAATATGCATCCCATTTTTCTAGCCTACACTAAGAAAACATCTGTTAAGACTAGAAAAGAGCTCTCACCGTGACCCTCTTCATGTCCAGCTGCCGCAGCTGCATCATATTCTGAAGGACTGTGTGCTTGTACCATGACTCTTGAGCTATTGGATTGCCATCAAAAGTGATGTCTGAGAGAGAGGCTGAGTCAGCAAGGCAGCAAACACTCTCAAAACTGCAGGAGGGATGGAAACCACAGGGTTATTGTGAGACTTTCAAATAGGGCTTCGACTTTTTAATAGAGGTTATTTTTTAGAACAGTTCTGGATTTACAGAAAACATGAGAACACAGTACAGAGTTCCCTCACACTCCCCATCCAGCGTCCCCTATTATCAACATCTTATATTAGTATAGTACATTTTAAAATAATTAATGAACTAATAGCAAAGCATTCTTACTAACTCAAGTCCATATTTTATCCAGATTTCCTTAATTTTTACCTACTGCCCCTTTTCTGTTCCAGGATCTCATCCAGGATACCACATGGCATTTAGTTGTCATGTCTTTTTAGGCTCCATTGAGCCGTGACAGTTTCTTAGACTTTCCTTGTTTGTTTTTTTTTGGTTTTTTTTTGTTTTTATAACCTTGACAGCTTTCAGGAACACTTGCAGCTCTTTCAGACGGTTCCTAAGTGCCTTTGACATACACCCATTAATGTAGGTTTTTGTTACTTTCTTAGTTTTTGACACTATAAGATTTTCTAGATTCAAATGATATATTTCATACCCTAGTCCTACAATCAGCCATCTCTCCAAAGAGCCATGCTCCTTTTATGGGATAATGGCATTAGAAACAAAGATAAGGAGGCTAGGTGTACTTCTTGCTACTAGTGTTATTTCTTCATGACTTCCTGATGATAGAGCAAGGAAATATATGTATGTGTACATATATCTATTATATAATATCTCTCTGTGTGACTGTGTCTATATTAAGTTTAATATGAATTCATTCTGATATCTCTAATCCATTGCCAAAGGAATCATTGTAGCCCAAGCTTGTCCAACGCATGGCTTGTGGGCTGCACGTGGCCCAGCATGGCTTTGAATAAGGCCCAAGTTTGTAAACTTGCTTAAAACATTATGAGATATTTTTGCTTTTTTTTTTTTTTTTAGCTCGTCAGCTATTCTTAGTGTATTTTATGTGTGGCCCAAGATAATTCTTCTTACAACATGCGTAGGAAAGCCAAAAGGTAGGATACCCCTGTTCTAGCCTCTTTCTCTGCTTATTTGTAAACTCCTACTCCAACATGGAGAAATCTGGCTCTTACCATATTTCATCCATTTACTTGTTTGATTGCAGAATATATGTATAGTGGTATCAGCAATTTTAACACATACCCTCATGGGAAATAACTTTATAAACTAAAGGCACAATTATGTGTAATTCCCTTTTGCTAAGGTGACCAACTTTTTTCCAATGAAAAGGAGGACATAAATAAATAAGGAGGACATAAATAAAAGAAACAAATATTAAAAATAAAAAAATTTATTCTTTGCAACAATAACTAAACAGAAAGCATTATAATATAGTAAATAGATAATGCAGGTGTATTATGATTAATTATTTAAATATGAACATTTTTCGATTGAATGAATATTTTTTGTTAATGTGTCATTTTCTAACAAAATATTAGAAAGATCCGTACAAGAACTATTTTTCATACTGAATTTCACAGCAAGTGCTACAGCTAGAGTATCAACATTCAGTCTTGATTTTTCAGTTGTCCAAAAATTACTAGCAATTGAAAATACCCTTTTAACTTCTGAGTTAGTGTCAGGGTAGCACAATGTAAATTGGACTAGAAGTAAATTTTCATATGGTATATGTGCATTTTTGAAATGGTTGAATACCGGTATTCCCATCCATCTTTTATCAACTTCAACATGTTCATTTTCCCACTCGACCAATTTTTCAGAATTTAAATAAAGATTCAGTTTTCTAATTTCTTCAAATAGACAATTGTCATCTATTTTAATGTCTGGTAGTTCTGTGGATAAAAACTGAACACAGGTCAAAAAGGAGGACATCCAGGAGGACACTTTTCGAGGGAGGATAGGACTTCCAAAAGGAGGACTGTCCTCCCTAAAGGATGGTTGGTCACCTTACTTTTGCATTTAGTCTTACAGACTAATTTCCAAAATTACTTAGGTCAGCATCTATTCCCCACCCCTCCATCTGAGAGGTTGCTTCAGATAGTTGAAATACATTAATTAAATTCTCTTATAATAGTCTGCATTCCTTCCTGGGATCCTCCAACCTCCAAAATGATTAAAAAATTTTTTTATATAGATTAAGGCTCACTCTTTGTGCTGTGAAGTTGTATGCATTTTGACAAATACATAATATCATGTACCTATCTACCACTAAAGTATCGTATAGAACAGTTTTATGGCCCTAAAAAATTGCCTTGTAACCCCTCATCCCCTTATCCCAAATTTCTGGAAACCACTAACCTTTTAATGGCTCTATAATTTTGCCTTTTCTAGAATGTCACATAGTTGGAATCATATAGAATGCGACCTTTAAAGACTGAATTCTTTCACTTAGCAACAAGCATTTAAAGTTTATCCGTGTCTTTGGGTGGCTTCATAGCTCCTTTTTTATCACTGAATAATATTTTATTGAGGGCATCTTGGTCGCTTCGTTTTCAGTGATTATAAATAAAGCTGTTATATATATTAGTCTGGTTTTTATGTAGACACAAATTATGAATAGGGTCCAGGTGGGTACTAGACTTATCGGGGTGGGGGGGGAATCACTTCATAAATTATATAAATGTCTAACCACAACATTGTTTCAGTGTTCTTTGCATGGTAAAGAAATAAAAATCTGAGGACCATATTCCCCATGCTGTACTTTACATACCCATGACTATTTTGTAACTACCTATTTGTACTTCAAAATCCCTTCACCTTTCTCACCAGCCTCCTAACCCCCCTCACATCTGGTAACCATCCGTTTGTTCTCTGTTTCTATGGGTTTGTTTCTGTTTTGTTTACTCATTTATTCCGTCCTTTAGATTCCAATTATGAGTTCATACGATATTTGCTTTTCTCAGTCTGACTTAGCATAATATCCTCTAAGTCCATCCATATGGTTGCAAATGATAAGATTTCATTCTATTTCATGACAGAGTAATATCCCATTGGATATATGTACCACTTCTTTATCCAATTTTCTACTGATGGGCACTTGGGTTGCTTCCATATCTCAGCTATTGTAAATAGCGCTGCAGTAATAAAGGGAACGGATCTTCTCATCTCTCTGAAGTTTCGTTGTTGGCATATAAAAATGCAGTTGATTTTTTGTACATTAATTTTGTATCCTGCAACTTTACTGTATTTGTCTATTATTTGTAATAGATTTCTGATAGTCTTTAGAGTTTTCTATGTAAAGGATCATGTCATCTACAAAGAGTGACAGTTTAACTTCTTCTCTCCCAATTCTAATAGCTTTTATTCCTTTCTCTTGTCTGATTGCTCTGGCTAGAACTTACAGCACTATGTTGAATAGCAGTGGTGACAGGGGCATCCCTGTCTTGTTCCTGATTTTAGGAAAATAGGCTTCAGCTTTTCCCCATTCAGTATAATATTTGCTGAGGGTTTGTCACATATGGCCTCTATTATGTTGAAGTACTTTCCTTCAATTCCCATTTTAGTCACTGTTTTTATCATAAATGGGTGTTGTATCTTGTCAAAGGCTTTGACAAGGAAAAACAAACAAACAAACAAACAAATAAATAAAACAAACAAATAAAAAGAAGCCCATCTTATAGGAAAACCCCCAGAGGGAAAACATACTCATGCCTAAAGTGAAAAAACAAAACAAAACAAAAACACATCAAATACAATGCACACCTCAAAATCCAAAGCCCCTCCAGAACAATATGGAAAATCTTTAGAAAATGAGCTTCCACACTTGTAAACAAATAATCTAAGTGA
>PVKE010044812.1:0-12856 GCA_004027555.1 Craseonycteris thonglongyai | reverse complement strand
GGGGGGAGTGGGCACCAGATATATGGGGTTGGAGGGGGACCTGATTCTGGGAGCTGGGCACATAATGCGATGCATGGGTGATGTGATGTGGACTTGTACATTGGGAAACTGTCTGATTGTTACCAACCAATGTCACCCCATTAAATTTAACAATAAAATATAATAATATTAAAATAAATAAATAAATAAACATATTAATAGTCCCAACTGTGCTGAAAATGACTAAGACTAAAAGAATAAGAAAAAAATGATGTCATCTCTTATAAGGATGATGTAGTGGTGGGGGGGAAATCACTATTACATCATATTTCCAGTTTCTTAATTTGCTGCCCAAAGTATTATATATATCATCTTTTAAGAAAGTATTAAAAAAAAAACAACTCTGGAGATACCATTTTTGTAACTGTGATTTTTGTTTATTTAGCTTTCACTTAATATAATTAAGAACTAGGATTTTTCACTTTCTAGCTAAAATAGCAAAGAAACGAAAATTGAAAAGGAAGGTACTTTCTAAATATTAAGCTTAAAAAGGACAAAAAACAACACTCTAGACTCTAATTTTGATAGTGAAACTGACTGTGCAAGTGAAATCTCAAAATGAGTCTTAAGATGACGATAATCTATATGAATTTTATTAAACTCATTAATTTATGAGTGAACAATATACTATATTCCAAGAGGCAAGGGCTTCACCATGCAAGAGTTTGCAATAAGAACCTAGACCATACTTTTTCGTGAATTAGATAAATGGGAATGTTCTTTCATTATTTATGTATGTTTATGTAAGTTTTATTTGATACATTCCATAAACAGACAAATTTGAAGACAAATGTGTATTCAAATGAAATAAATGATACAGAAATAAAAAAATTTGTTGAATTGATCATTCAACAAATGTAAATTTTTGTACTATAATGCAAAGATGATGATCCTCCCTTTGACAAAATTTTGAGTGCCTGACTTTTCAACAGTCTTAAGTTTTAACAATGCAAGTCCAAGAAAAATCAGTAGGGGAAGCCAGGATGGCTCAGTGGGTTGAGGGCCCCATTGCAGTGCTTGGGTCCAAGGATCAAGTCCCGGTCTCAGCCCCAGCCTGTGCAGACCCATATGCTGAACTGGGGTGTGCTTCCCACCCCATTTCAGTTCCCGCGGGGGCAAGCTTCCCATGTGGGAGGCTCCTGACCTGGTTCCCGCCTGGCGTGGTCCCAATCCCACCTGTGGAATGAAACTATGTTGAAAATTGATGATGTGCAACTATGGAGACTGCTCTGGGCCCTCCCCCTTCTCTCTCTCTGTCTCTCTGTCTCTCTCTCTGTCAAAAAAACAATAAAAATAAATCTTTAAAAAAAATTAGAAGTAATGGTAAGCTAGAAGCTACTGAAAATAGATTCAACATCTGAAATCAATGTTTATAGGATTGGTATGGTCCAGGTTCAGTCAGCAGATAGCAGCAGTTGGTTGCATTCAAAAGCCGGTCTCCATTTTGTGTATATTCAAACGAGGACATTATGGAATAAAAGTGTGGGTTTTCACTGCTTAAGTTATTATTCAATTTTCTAATAAAATTGCTTCTGTAAATTTATTCATAAATTATTTTTAAAATAAAAAGGCCCATTGGTCCAAATGATAAATATGATTATTTTTTCTAGAATACTAAGAATTAAAATAAAACATTGAGCCTCAGACCAAGTGTGAAAAAGAATTAACACGTTGCATACGGCGGGGTTTAAAACACTCATAGCCCTCTGTTCCGGCAGGTATTTAAATGAGACCACATTGAAATGAACTCTTCTCTTTAAAATGCTATTGCTTCCATATTATTTATAACTTTTCAATGAAATTTTTTGTACTTACTCACGTAAATTTATCCATTGATAATATTTGCTCGTTATATATCAACCAAACCTCATTAATGAAATAAATCTTGCAAAAAATAAAAGGTCAAGTGTAAAAACGAGAATTCTCATTACCCGTCCTTAACGCATGGCTCAGAAAAAACAAGATTCTCGTGATCCGTATGCAATGTTTTAAGTAGAGTGTTCATAAAATGTAGATCTCTGAGGACCCAATCCCAGATATTGTGATTTAGCAAATCAAGGGCGAGAATCAGACATCTGCAATTCTAACATAATTGGTCATTGAGTTAAGCTTGGTGAGTGATTACATCAGAAAAACAATACAAACCAATCTACCTTAAATGGCTGAAGCATCAATTTATCTTCAGACAACTGTAATGTCTATTTTACCATGATGTTTTCATGCTGTGACTTCTAAAGAAGTCAACATAAAGTTCTTTCCTGAAGCCACGATCCTAATAAGTTAACACCAACTGTTTTAATTTTGCCTCTGAGAAAAATTATATTTAAAATTCTATTAAATATATGTTTTGTTTAAATCCTAGATCCACTGTTTAAAATCAGTTGTTACTTTTTAAAATGAATTAAGTTCCTTGGCATTCAATTTCAATGAATTCTATGTCTACCTGATAGAGAAGAATACTTAGCATATAAGTAAATGCAGGAAGAAGCGATCTAGAGCAAAGGATGGCTATTCCTTTAAATAAACAAAATTTATCCAAAATTGCGGTGTTTCTGCACAATCACTGACATTATTCAAAAATAGTGAAAAGAAAAACATAAAGCACAGGCTAAATATAAGCTAAGAACGCCCAGAATTTTTGCAACATATTTACTCTTCTAGAACATTTCTTTTGTACGTATATGGAGACTATGTATACAATGGGTTAGGAACAGCCAGGAATAAGGGAGATATTAAGGAGTATTCCAAGGGAGGCCCTTCTCAGCATTATAAAAGATTAAATGATGACATGATTCTTCTAACAAGCAGTTTCTAATAATTTGAATGTAACACAATTTCTAAACATACCTGACTTTGTGTAAAACCTCATAGTCTGTCACGGGCAATCCAAAAAGTTGTTCACCAGATGAATATGTAACAAATTTCCTCCAAAGATCATCAAAATTGGCCTATAAAAGGGTTTTTTAATTGTAGTAAAATATAATTCAGATCCCATTAAAGTAGAATTTATTATAATTGGAATAAAAGTTACATTGAGATTTATTTAATACTGTCTATGAAACAAAGACTTGTGAAGCAAGTTTGTACATATACCAAGCTATCAGAGGAAAAGTTACTGTATTTTCTGGTGTATAAGACGACCCCCTAATTTTACAGTTAAAACATAGGTTTAGGCCTATATTCGCAGCGAATATAGGCCTAAACCTATGTTTTAACTGTAAAATTAGGGGGTCGTCTTATACCCTGGAAAATACGGTAAGCACTAAGGAAAATTAACTTTCAAATATTCTAAAAGTATCAATTTTATATCAAATTATTTCTTTAATATTATAAATTAAGTGGTCCCCAGAAGACATATATTTCAAGTTCTCATAATTACATCTATAATTTAAAAATCTATAATTTATCCCTAATTTAGACTGTAGGTCATCTCTCCTACAGGGTTCAAATGAGTGCAGTTTAGTATAATTCACCCATCCCTGTTTACTCCATAAGCAATGGTCTACAAAATGAAGGATTCCATTTTAACACCATCTGAGATAATTCTAACAAATTAAATCAGCCAAGTTAATGAACATGTCTTTTGAATTGGAATCTGAATCTCCTATAGTTAGAATGCTAAGTATTAAGTGTTTAAAGCACAAAAGCCAATAGAAATAATCCACCTGTAACAACTATGTCAACTCTAAATGATGTTAACATATCAGTAAGAATCCTAAATTCTAAAACCTAAAAACATATTGCATTAGACCTCACAATGCTCAGATAGTGACATAGATCTGAAAGACATATTTTACAGGAGCGAATTAGGAAAGTGTGAAAACATTAGAGGAACTCCAATGAACTCTTAGTTCCTAGAGGGCAAGGGCCAGATTTTGCACTTTTTATTATATTTCTTGGTGGTCAGTATAGTGGTTACTCAATATACTTACTGCATAAAGAGTCCATGTGACAATGTGACCATTAGGAAAGGAAAAATAAACATTTCAAAGTTAGCATGCATTAAAATAAGGACATTTAAAATTGTTGGGGAAGCTGGGATGGCTCAGTGGGTTAAGCGCTCACTTTGCAGCGCTGGGGACAGAGGATCGAATCCCGGCCCCAGCCCATGTGGACCCACATGCTGAACTGGGGAATTCTCCCAGTTCAGTTCTCTCTCTGTCTCTGTCTCTGTATCTCTCTCTGTCCAAAAAATAAATAAATAAATAAATTTAAAAAAAAAGATTTAAAAATCTTGTTAATGTGGTGAAGACTATTGATGGATGCCAATCACTCACCCCTTTTTCATTCAGACCCCAAATAACATAAAAAGACCCACAGTACCAGACACACAGGGAACTATCAGCTTTGTCAACAGGCCAGCTGAGTGCCCGGTAACTCCCCAAATCAGAGGAAAGTTGCATCAGAGAATACCACTGGGACATGAGGCCCAGTGTCGGGGTCTTGCATCTTCCTCAGATCTAGATCTTAGCCACTGCTTTTGGGGGAAAGGCAGGGGGGGGGGGCCTGTTTTTGAGAAGAGTTGGATCGGCAAATCTGACCCTAAGTCACAGATCCAGATGCATGGCAAACAGCCTGCTTGGCTCACACCCCCAGGCATAAGCAGAACAGAAGACACAAGAAGGCAAGAGATGGGCCCTGCATTGTCTTTCCAATGAAATGGCCACGCCTGTGGTAAAAGGGTGACACACTAAAGTCCCAGTTTCTGAGCAACTAATTGGTAACTCCTGAGAGAAAGACAAGAAAGTGGGTCTACCCTTAAAATATACCCAGGCTCCAACCACTTCTCAACTTCAAAGACACCACTCTGGTCCAAGTTACTATCACCTCTCACGTGGATTATTATAATGGCCTAATTATGTCACCCTGTTTCTACCTTTGACTGCCTATTCTATTCGCAACACAGGAGCCAGGGTGATCCACTGACAACATAAATAAGATCATGTCACTCTTGTCTCAGAGTCAAAGCCAGCACCCTTCCTGGAGCTGGCACGGCTTCTACAGTCTGTCCCCTCCTTACCTCTCTGGGCTTGCTGTTACTGCTCTCTCCTTGCTCATTCCGCTCCAGCCATTCTGACCCCCTTGTTGCTTCTCACGTATGCTCCTACTCAGGGCCTTTGCACTTGTTCTTCCCCTGCCTGGAAAAATGCTCCTCCAGACACCTGCCTGACTCAATCCCTGACTTCTGCCTCCTCCGGAGACCCTATTTTAAATTTCACCTCCACTTCCCATACACACAGCCCAGCACCCTATGGCTCTTCCCTGCTTTTTTTTTTTTTTTTTTTTTTTTGTCCTTAGCACTTATCACCACTCAACATTACTATCTTTTCATTTGTCGCCTTGCTTTGATTGCTAAGGGGTTCTGCTTGGCTCAGCTGGCAACCACCAAGTCAGTTTTAGTCCTGGCTGCTCTTCATTCTCTGGGACTCTGGATCCAAACCTCAGGACTTCATGTTTCAAAGGACCAGAGCCTCTTCCAGGGTCCACTAAAAAGTGCTAAAACGGGTGATGATTAGAGCTGGTTTTAGGCTGAGTGACCACCACAGTTCTGGGGAGAGGAGAATCCTGACAATAACAAGGGGCTAGACTTTTTGTCTGAGGACATCACATATAAGTAAAAGGCTTGTGCCTTCTGCGACCCATGAAAACACTTGTCAATGCATGCAACCTACTTTATAAAAATCCACAAGAGTGACTGGGGTAGACCTACCCTCCCTGGAACCCTGCTGCTGAGACACTGTACTCTGTTACAGATTATTTCATTTACTTTGCACACATTTATTCCACTAGGGACCAGCTGCAATTCCGGGTTGCTCTGATGATCCTGGAGAAACGTTATTCTTATCAGAGTATAGACTTCCTATGTTAAAACACTCAAATCAAGGGAGACACTGGAACGTTAGATACCATATGCTAAATCCCAGTTGGTTATGATGGAAAAAGCCTGAAATACCAGTACCACTCTCAGGAGGGCCTGCAACTTGAGAGATTTCATCTAACTTGATTGAACCTTTTTGGCAAAAGGGTGCATGGAACCAGTCTAAACCATACATTGGCTTGAGTTGAAAAACCCAATTTGCAAGTGATATAAAGTAACTTCTGACATAGGTAAAGAGATATTTTCATAGAAATATCCACCCAGTATGTGGTCAATAAGCTATAAACTACAGAAAGCCTTCATATGGCTAGATCTATTACAACATTTAGGTATTCCTAGTAAAGAAAAAAACAAAACACTGGTTTTGGATAGCAACTCTGTATCTCCTGGTGGGAAGACCGTAGAAGCTGGCTGAGTATAAATGCAGGTAGAAATAAGGGCCGAGTGAAGAAAAAAGTGAGGTCTAGAGGAGAGCACCAAACAGAGACATGTTTATTATTGTTACTGTACTTTTTAAAAGCTTTTTAAAAGGCTGATTCTTCCTTTTTTTTTTTTTTTTTAATTTATTTTTATTGTTTTTAGAGAAGGTGAGAGACAGAGACAGGGAGGGCCTAGAGCAGTCTCCATACTTGTACATCATTAGTTTTTAACATGGTTTCATTCCACACAGGTGGATATGGAGCCACACAGGGCAGAAACCCAACTGGGGGCCTCCCGCATGGGAGCTGAGAGTCTTCACCACCATCCTGGCAATTACCATTTGGGCTGCAGTTCAGTGTAATGATTTGCATGGGCCTGGGACGGAATTCGATCCCTGGACCTCACGGTTACAAGGCAGGCACTCAACCTGTTGAGCTCTCCCAGCCTCCCCTTAGTGTTACTGTACTTTAAGAAGAAAAGGCAAACCATTTTTAAAGTGCTGTTTGAATGAAGAGGTTAAAAGTAAAGAAAAGTGTCACCTTAAAAAAAGGCAAGGGGGAAGCCGGGATGGCTCAGGGGGTTAAGTGCTCACCTTTCAGCCCTGGGGACCGAGGATCGAATCCCAGCCCCAGCCCATACAGACCCATATGCTCAACAGAGTTGTGCTTCCCATGCAGGAGGTCTCGAGTTTGGTTCTCACCCCGTGATTCAGCCCCTACCTTGAGGGGGCATGCCTCCCATGTGGGATGCCCCCAGCCCAGTTCCCACTCAGCATGGTCCCCACCCACCTGTATGGGACAAAGCCATGTGGAAAACTGATGACATACTGCTCTGGGCACTCCCCTCTTCTCTCTGACTCTCTCAGTCTCTGTCAAAAACAATACAATAAGTCTTAAAAAAAAAAAAGGTAAAAGACAAAGTAAAGGGACCCCAGGGACAAGAAGGGGGGCACATCTCTCTGAAATTTACATCACTTTCAATAATAATTTACATCATTAGACCCTAAATTCCTTCTGTAAATTTGGAGACAAGCTCATCTGCTCAAAAAATTCCCAAACTACTTCTGCTCCCATATTTGTATTTCAGTAAACAGTTCTACCTTTATCTATTTGCCCAAACTATAGGAACCTTGACCTTTCCCCTCAACCCAGGCTTCAAGCCAATCAAGCTGGTCTCTACTAAACCCAGGATCCACTCAGTTTTCTTTATTACATACAAGTGCCCTTGCTTGGTATCAATCTTTACAATTTCTTGTTGGTATTATTGAAACTGCCATCAGTCTGACTATCCTCCTTCCAAACCATGCTCCACACCAATGCCAGAGAAATCTTTTAAAAACACAACTATTGTAAAAATCCAAATCTGACCGTACCATTTCCTGCATGGAGTCCTCCAGCCCAGCCCGCAGGATAGGCTATGAGCTCCTTATCATAGCACGTAAGACACCCCCATCAACGACTGTTGTCTACTCTGTTGCCCCATCCCTCATCACTATCTTCTTTGCCCCCTGCATCCCAAATTACACTCTTTACATCTCCATAAAGGTCCCCTCATATTGCCTCATTTTGAGCCTTTGTACAAGCCACAAATTCTGCCCAGCTTGTTTTGCCTTATCTTCCCTGACTAGCTCTAATTAGTCCTTCAAGATGTAGTTTGGATGCCTTCTCTTCCAGGAAGTTTCCTCAACCTAACCCTCACCCCAGCCCCCATCTGGGTTGGGGGCTCCTTACATCTGTTTCCATACACGAGTTCTCATAACTAGATCACAGAGATCACCACACAGTGTTGTGATAATCTCTAGCTCTTTGTCTCCCTACCAGGTTTTAGCAGCTTAGAGGTTAAGAACCATTTCTTATTCATCTTTCTATCCACTAAGTTATACAGTAGGCAATGGATAAATATTTTTTTTATGACTAAACATGCAGGTGGAATAAGGAACATAAAAAGAATATGAACATATTGTATAGGCACTGCAGGAAACAGGAGAGAGAATAGTAACAAATCACTGAATTGCCTGATACTCCCGAGAAGCCAGCTTATAGAGGAATCCATGAATGCGAAAAACATTCATCTAAATAAGTATGTAATTTTTCTCTAGATGTGCTCAGCAATCTGTGTAGAAAAAGATGGTGAGTGGTTGTCCCGATCCAATGAGTACTGTACAATCTGAGGTAGGACAGGAAGTGGGGAAATTGAAAGTGATGGATATAGAAGGAAGAAAATTACTGAGCACAGACGGAAGACAGGAAAACCATTTGTCAATATTTAAAATCTTATTTGATATATTTTAATATTCAATAACTTTTTACCGCTTTACATACAAAATGCTTGGAACTAAATTAAGGAATCACTTAAGTTCAAAATCAAAATCTTATCCTCTAAAAACATAAAGAGATATTCTGTGGAAAAAGAGCATTAGGGGATACAAGAAAAGAAGTCAATTACAATATTTAATAGATTAGAATACAATTAGACTTAGTATGCCTTTATTAAACATTAACATTGTAAGTTTAAACACATGATTTCCCTAAAATATTCTTTAAAATAACACGGGTAAAGAGCACATAATGTAATACATAGACAATGTAATGTAGAATCATACACCTGGAACCTATGTAATTTTTACCAACCAATGTCACCCTCGTACATTTAACAATTAATTTTTTAATGTTAAAAAAAACATTTTAAACATAAATAAAAAAGTAAAAATAATAACACTTGTCAATGTAATAAAATATATATAGTTTTACCTGAAATATCTGTAGCCTGTTGCTAGCTTCTTGGGGTGGTATATTTGGAACCATGGGTCCTTCCTATAATGAATAATGTAACCTCCATTTTAATTCCTAGTCATATATATTTATCAATTTGTTGACTTATTTATTATTTTCTTTTAAATAAATAAACATTGTTTTTCATTTAAATTGTTTAATATTGTCCTATACATGAAGTTTCATTTATTTTTATAACAGCTTTATTGACATATTCACATATTACACAGCCCCTCATTTAAGATACACAATTCAATGGTTTTTGTGTAATTGAGTAGTATAACCATGACCACAATCAATTTTAGAACATTTGCATAATTCCAACTTCCATTCATTTCTTTTTAAAGGCTCTGACATAGCTAATTAAAAATGTGACAAAATTTCATCCTTTATGAAGTCTGTACCAGCAGAGCTCTGTTTCATTTCATTTATGATTATAAATGATGATGCTATGGTTGTGCATTAGGATAACTGATATGGAGTTTTCTATTCTATTCTGAGAGCAGTCTCTTTTCACTAATTCACCAACCCTACAAGGAAATAAAGACATACATAGGTTTAACGCTTGGAAGAAAAAGAAGTCAGTCTCTGGTGGCATGAGCCAGAAAATAGTTGCAAAAAGGACTCCAGACAGTCTGTACAATAATGAATATTATGGATGGACAAAATAATAGAGTAGATTCTCAGTATAACAGAATGATTGAGCAATCAAATGTTAACTGATCCAACTAAAAGAGATTAGTTTAGTACATGTAAAAAAAAAAAAGAAAGTGTTTGCAGGTGATATCAAAAACATAGTAGCATAAGGCATGTCTCCCTTATAAGTTACAACAAGTTGAACAGCTACAATTCAACAAAAGATTCCCTGAGGAACACATACACACCTGAGAGGTCCATACATCAAAACATCTGTAGGTGGGTGAATCAGAGCAAACAGGAAAAGAGAGAAAGGAGAAGAGCAGAGATGGGTTGGCGGACAGCCTGGAGCTCACTGCTGGTCCAGGAGAGGGGAGGATTGAGACTGCAGGGGCATTCTCTGTGGCCCTGAGCATTGCCGCCTGAGTGATCAGCGTATAATACAGCTGAACCCAGCAATCTAGGCAGAGACCTCAGGGCAGAGACCAAATACATTAGAGGGAATCAACAGATTAGATGAAACAGAAGACTCATTCTGCGATTTCGAAGACAAGGGAGCAGGAAGTATCCAGTCAGAACAGAAAAAAAAAAAAAGCCAAGAAAATGAGGACAGTTTAAGTGGTCTCTAGGACACTATCAAGCATATCAATATTTGCATCATAAGGGTACCAGAAGGAAGAAACAGACACCAAGGGATTGAGAACCTATTTGAAGACATAATGACTGAAAACTTCTTTAACCTGGTGAAAGAATAGATACACAAGCTCAGGAAATACAGAGTCCCAAACAAGATGAACCTAAGGATGCCCACACCAAGATACATCATGATTAAAATGCCAAAGTTAAAGACAGAGAGAATCTTAAAAGCAGTAAGACAGGAGCAGTTAGTTACCTACAAGGCAGCTGATTTCTCAACAGAAACTTTGTAGGCCAGAAGGGATTGACACAAAGTATTCAAAGAGATGAAAAGCAAAGGCCTACAAATTACAAGGAATCTTAAAAGGACATTTTTAGTAAAAAAAAAGATAAAACTATGAATAATAAAATGGTAATAGCTACATACCTATCAACAATTACTTTAAATTTAAGTGAATTAAATGTTCCAATCAAAAAATAGGGTGGCTGAATGGATAAAAAACAAAGACCCTTAGAGCCTGTAAGAGACTCACTTTAAACCAAAACACACACATAGACTAAAAGTAAAGAGATATGAAAAAGATATTTCAGGAAAAGGAAACAAAACAAAGAAAGCTAGGGTAGCAATACTTATACCATATAAAAATAGACTTTTTTAAAAAAGCAACACAAGAGACAAAGAAGAAACTCAAAATGCTACTCCAAGGGTACAAGTGCATCCATATGTTTACTGCAGTATTGTTTACAATGGCCAAGATGTGGAGGCAGCCTGGGTATCCATCAACGGATGAATGGATAAAGAAGAGGTGGTGTATATAGACAATGGAATATTGCTCAGCCATGGAAGGAAATGGGTTCTTGCCACCTGTGGTGACCTGGATGGGCCTGGAGGGTATTGTACTGATTGTACAATGTCAGACAGAAAGAAAGATGAAATGTGATTTTTCTTATAGGTGGAATCTAAAGAACAAAACAAACAAAACAGAAACAAACTCATAGATACAGAGAACATTTTGATAGGTGCCAGATGGATGGGGGTGGGGATTGGAGGAGTGGGTGAAAAATGGGAAGAGATTAAGAAGTACAAGTTGGTAGTTACAAAGCAGTCCTAGAAGTGTAAAGTAAAGCACAAGGAATATAGTCAATAATATGGTAATAACTATGCATAGTGCCATGTGGGTACTACAGGGGACATTAAATTATACAATGTTCAACCACTATGCTGTATACCTAAAATTAATACAAAATAATATTAAATATCAAAAATAATAAATAAACTATAAAAAATAAAACAAAAATGAAAACAAAAGTGCTATATAAGTAACACCAAGGGCTTAAATACTTAGTGAATCCAGATCCATTATGACCACTAAAATTTGACTATTTTAGGGAAAAACATCCAACTTCTGCATTTAACATCAAAAAGGTAGCCCTGTATCGGTCATTATAGCAGGTGGAATAGTTTGTGGGAAAGACAGAGTATGATTATTTATTTTCAGTGACACTTTTGGTTCTCTAAGTGTTAGTGAAAAAAATCAGTTACATAATACCCTGGTATTAGGGCATTTATAGTTTCTTGGAACCCTCTGACAACCATATTACATTTTCAACTGTGAGAATTCTGGCCCTGAGAAAGGGAAAGCCAGACCCTTTACTACTTCCATGATTTTCAAAGTTGTTGCTCCTTTTAACAGTTAAAATTTCTTTCCAACTCTATACAACATGCTTGAAGGATAGCTATTCCCTTTTTTGATAGCTGTGAATATGTAAATATAGCCTTTCCATACAATGTACAAATCACAGTGTACTTCTCAGGGTTCATCACTTTCATATAAACATACTAGCGAACATTTTAATACACAGCATGCAAATACTTAAAGTACCATCTCATATGCTTCTGAAAAGTTCATTACATCCTCACGAAAAACTTCCACAGATTCAAGTAGACTACTTTTAAATTTTGGCTGCACTTGAACTAGTTCATCTTGTACAGAAACCTAGAATAAAAAAAAGAGAGTGAGAGTAATGTACTAAACAAAAAGTACAACTCTGTTCCAGTAACTCAGTTATCCCATAGATGTCCTATATTAAAAAAAAATGTCTCTGCAATGTTTGTAAAACACAAACAAACAGGGGAAGCCGGGATGGCTCAGTGGGTTAAGCGCTCACTTTGCAGCACCGGGGACCGAGGATCGAATCCTGGCCCCGGCCCATGCGGACCCATATGCTGAACTGGGGAGTTCCCCCAGTTCAGTTCTCTCTCTGTCTCTGTATCTCTCTCTCTCTCTCTCTCTCTCTGTCAAAAACAATAAAATAAATAAATAAATAAATCTAAACAAACTAACAAGCACACATACACACACAGAAATAAACCACCCAAATGAACCAACAGAAGATTCAAATCATTCTAGTTCATGACTCAAGAGGCAAAGCCATCTTCTCTAACTGCACTTAGGAAAGTTTTATGCTTGATCCA
>PVKE010044811.1:0-12864 GCA_004027555.1 Craseonycteris thonglongyai | reverse complement strand
TCTTTGTCGACTATGTTCCATAAGTCCTCTGATATTAAGGATTTTAGCAAAATATCATTCTTAAGGTTCAAAATTTCTAACTCTAGTTCTTCTGCTTTCCCCTGAACAAGGTCTGCAATACATGCGGCTAGTTCTATTACATTTATTTGGCAAGTAAAAGGATTGATACAGAAGGAGACAATTGGCTCGATATTTGTAATCTGCAGAAATCTCTCTTCAAACTGTTTTTGAAGCACTTGCAGGGTCTCAATAAATAATGACACGTTTAATTCATTGTTACCTAGCATTTTCTTCATATATGGGAAGTGCATGAGAGACTTGATATGCAGATGTGATATCAACAATGTCAATTTTGCTTTCAATGCATTTACAGAGCTTATCATTTCAGCTCTATTGTTGTCTTTTCCCTGCAACTCCAAATTGAAAGAATCTAATTTTTCCATGGTGTCAGCAAGAAAACCCAAATCCACCAGCCAGCAAGAGTCTGTTAGTTCATCCTAATTTTCATTTTTATCATGTATAAATGTTTTTATTTCTTCAATTAAGTTCACAAATCTTGTAAGAACTTGACCTTTACTGAGCCAACGTACTTCAGTATGCAAGATGAGATCGTGTTCTTTCTCTTCAGTATCTTCTAACAGGGCCTTGAAAAGTCGGTGTTGCAATGGAGCTGCTCGAATAGAGTTGATTATCTTTGTGACTATTTTCATAGCATGTTCAAAGGGCAGTATTTTACAACACAAAGCTTCCTCATGGATAATACAGTGGTAGGACATAGAGTTTGAAAATGATTCATCTTTCCTGCAAAGGGCAATAAATACTTTGTTTTGACCAACCATTGCTGGTGCCCCATCGGTAGTTATCGCAGACAACTTATGCAAAGGCATGTTTATCGACCTGGCATATGTTCTGAGAGTTTTATGAATATCCTCACCTCTCGTCTGTCCTTTCATTGGTCATATTTGCAACAGCTCCTCTTTTACTGTGAAGTGACTAAATACCATTCTCACCATAACTGCCAACTGTGTGGTGTCTGATATATCTGTTGACTCGTCAAATTGCAGAAAGAAGCAGTCACATATTTCCAAGTCAGTCTTTAACTGAGTTTGCAAGTCTTTTGAAATTGCGTGTATTCTTCTTGTGACTGTGTTATTTGACAACTGTAGATCTTGTACAGCCAACATAATCCAACGCTTGTTAGAATATTCCTCAAACAAACAATCGGCAGCAGTCAGAAATGCTTCTTTTAACAATTCACCATCCTGGAAAGGTTTTTTCTTCTTTGCCAGCATGTGAGAAATTTTGAAAGAAGCAATGGTTGCCTTTTTAGATTTTTCCACATGTCTAGTGAAAACAGTCTGTTGAGTAGTTAAACTTCATTTTAGTGGATTTATTTTTTTCTTTCTTCTGATTTTAGTAGATAATTCGTGTCAAAAGTGGTATGACTTGTCTGAAAGTGACGTTCAACATTATGTTTTTTCAGCACTGCAATACTACTGCCACACAACAGGCAAACGCATTTACCTTTTAAATTAATGAAACAATATGATTCCTCCCATTCTGTTAAAATTATAGGTTCGTTTTCTCTTATTTGGTCCACTCATTTTAGGACTAAAAAAATAAAAATAAAAATAGTTATAGAACTACAATATCATATCAAATTGCCACCATAATAATAGATTACCTACCTCGCTTTTAGTTCATTTAAAATCAAATATATCAAAACACTGATCCTAGCTAACCGTCACGACCCGATCAGTCCAGCAACCGCAATCAAAATGGCAACGTGGCGGCTCCCGGTGGGTGGAGGAGAGTTTAAAGAGCGCAGCGGCTACACAAGACGCGACATGGACAAAGGCGACAGCTAGGGACAAACTTATACATACGATATCGCACACATACCAACGCATATAATCAACCTGTGTAGATACTCAAACAATATTTTAAAATTCTAACAAATGTATAAAAATAAATGATAGTGTTACTTAGTGTTTATGAAAAACTTCTGATGCAGTCAAATAATGGCGGGTGCACACAAATCGGGCCAAGGGTGCCATGGCGCCCGCGGGCACGGGGTTGGGAATCCCTGGTTTAGTGATTACCTGAGAGTAAGCAGGGGAGGTGGGTGGGAGAGATGGGGGGGGAAAGTAGGGAGGGGGAGTCAAACATACGGTGATGGAAAGTGAGCTGATTCTGGGTGGTGAGCACATAATGCGATATATAAAATGTAATTGATATCAATTAATGTGACCCCAATAACTTTAACAAAAAAAAAAAAAAAAGAAAGAAATAGCATTTAGAAGAAGAAATGAGGGATATGACAAAGTTGGCTTGAAGAAGAATAAAACTGTTCTAGATAGACAGAAAGGAACATGAAATGGTTACATGTTTGGAAAGAGTTTTAACTGGTACAAAAAGAACAGTAAGAATTTCATAACAATAGAAACGCCATAAGAGAAAAGCAACCTTGCTCATGATGACATTAGACAAGTAAGAAGCAGGCAGGTAAAATTTCAGTATAAGAACCTTGATTTTATCCCAAGAACAACAAGTAGCCATTGAATAGCTTAAGTAAGGCAGAAAATACCAGCATATTAATGTTTTCAGAAGACCACTTCAGCAATTGTTTGGAGTTTACATTGCAGTGAGCAAAAGTGGTGAGTTTTTGGCTGAGAAGTCTGAAAGGACTCAGTGATTCTCAGGTGAATTGGCCTAGGATGATAGAGGTGATGATAGAAAAGATTTAATATAATCAATGATTCAATGGGAAATTCCATGAGCATGTTAAGCAAGAAAATTTTATGAGCATATTATGGCAAGAAAAGTAATGAGGGTTATATTTTAAAGGCAAAGTTTGCATATATTGTGATCTTAGATACATAAAAGGAAAATAAAGTATGTGTATGTATGCATGCATACATGCATACATGAATAACTCAGAACATGTATGTGAATCTTCCGGTGGAAATACATAAAAATAAAAATAATTATTTTCTGTTTGGAGTAATCATGTTATTTTTCTCATTATTATTTTTTTGTAGCTTGTAAGTATTTTCCAGTGACTACAAATTACAAAATTAATCAGAATTTTTTTTTTAAATAGAAGGATAAAAGATGTTTTGTTCTAAAATGTTTTTTTATGTTTATTCAAATGGCTAATTTGGCCAACTTAATTTTAGCCTCTTTATTAGAAAAAAAAATTCTTCATCTGTATTCAAGTTACGAGTTATTTAAATCACTGTTCTTTTTTAAACCTTTAAATATGTAAGAGAAGTTAAGTTACCAAAAGTATATGAAGATTTTAATTAACTTCAGAGTTCAAAAGCCATTTTTCATTTTCAGTTTGCTTGGTTGAAATTCTGGATAAGCTAGCAAATCCAAAATGTTATTAATGTTAAGTTTAGATTGCTATTAAAAACTTCAGTGCTAAAAAGTTCAGAAGCAGTGAGAGAAGCACTGGCGATAGTGGGAATTTAATAAATCATAATTCTGAAATCTGTCTACATGAATAATAAGCTTATTATTAATGTAAAAGTGAAAAGATTAAGCTGATGTATGTAGATAAGATAGAATGCTCTATCTTAAATACCAGAAAAGGTCAATTTCATTAGATAGCTTTTCCAAAGTTTAGATAGGGCTGGGTTTTACTTGTAGAACTGATAAACTGGGAAGTAAACATTTTTATTATGTAAAAAAAAGAGGAAATTTGATGTGTCTGAGGTATGTATTTATAACACATATAATAGTCATATATTAAAGCATTACATATTTTAAAAATTTCCAAAACCTTTATCTTTCAAAACTTTAAAGACATCTCTGACTATGTAAATATATTGTGGATGAAGAGGATGCTGCAATACACCATAAATATCTAACTGGGAAGGTCATGGTGGGTAATGATGCCTCAGGCTTCTAACTTCTTTAGTGAAAGATTTTAAACCAGCCCTGCTCATTGTTCTCATGGGTCTAGATTAACACACCTTTAAAATGCCAGAAGTAATACCCCTTGAAGGCAAGACCACCCTCAAGAGAGCACATAATCTTGTAATCCAACTCAAACCTAGCTTCCTCCCTCCTGCATGTAATCTTCCTTAAATTCCCACCTTAGTTTCCAATGCACGAAAGAAGCTGCAAAACCATCATTCTCCAGGGTATTTTAGATCATGCTTCCTAGCAATATCAGTTTGGGCTCAAATAAAGTCTTCTAAAAATTCTTTACAAGTTTGAACATTTATTACATTGACAGTACCCGTTAAAGTTGATGAGAAGAGTAAGTATAAATCAGCGTTGTATAATACTTTCATTTTGATCTAATAGGTATTCTATCCCATTGGGTTTTGTATCTAATTTTAAATGACCATGTTTTCCTGTGTATTGGATGATACTTTCATCTAAAATTGTTAGACAAAAAATTGAAGGTGTCTAATATACTGGAGCAACCTGAGTATTGATTTCTTAATGGTGGGAAAGAAAAGTAGGCACTATCTTATACATGCGGGTGGGTGTCTTATACATGGAAAAATATGGTATATTTCTGTAAACATTCTTCGAGTTTAGAACTACGTATTTATGATATTAAACAGCAAAATAACATTTATATATGCCTTCATATTTTATCTGCCTGTCTGTTACTTGGAGGAAGAAAGTTAAATTCTCATGCTGAAAATCTGAGCTATGAAAAACACACCAATTTTTTTATTAGCTTTGCATCTAAGAGAGAGTACCCTATGTAGAATTTCATGGGCCCTAGAACAAGGTTTTGGTCAATGAGGGACCTCATACATGTAGTTTCATAAGGTAGTCTCATATAATTATAATGGAGCTGAAAAATGCCTATTGCCTAGTGACATCATGGTTGTCATTAGGAGCCTTCATAACATCATAGTGTGGTACACAACAGAAATACATACCATTGTGTTACCATTGCCTATGGTATTCAATACAGTAATACGCTATACAGGACCAGAGCCTAGGAGCTATAAGATAACAGAATTTGTCACTCTAAAATATGTCTACTTGGCATGATTATTTTATCTTTGTTAATTCTAAGAAACAGCACAGAAGAAGCTCTAAAAATTAAGTAAAAGGTACCCCTTGTGAAAGACATTTACATTTCCAAGGAAAATCTCTATTTGTACATGTTTCCCTTGCTTCATACAGGAAGTGAAAGATGGCCTTATCTCTAGAAACTCTTATCAGTTCAGAAGACAAGTTTAAATCTGCATAACAACCTTACCCTTGTTTACTGTGGTTTTCCTGGTAACTTATAACTAGGCTGACCAGTCATCCAGTTTTAAATGGGACAGGAAACAGTACTGTCCTGTTTCATATGGTACCTACGATCAGTCTCACTGGGCTTAATTCAAGGTGTTAGTAGACTGATCATATGTACTGTTTGAAACTGGACAGTAGCATTGTCTGGTCAGCCTACCTAAAGCTGACTCCTTATACTCCAAATATTGTCTTTTGTCTTCAGCTGAAGATAGCATTTAAAGTGTGGCTTCAGCTGTTTTGTTGAGTTCCTCAATTTTCTTGGGTCTCTCCCACGAATACAGGAGGTATACGTGTTATTAAACTTTTGTTTTTCTCCTATCAATCTTTGTTTTATTACAGAAATGTCTTGACCAAGAACACAGAAGGGTAGAGGAAAAATTATTTTTCCTTATAGAGCAATAGGCTATACTATATAGCAGAGGTAAGTAATATGGTATGACATTCACATTTCTGTAAGTGTACTTTACGATGTTCCCATAATGTCAAAATCACCTAACGATATATTTCTTAGAACATATCCCCATCACCAAGTAGCTCACAACTGTATCTATACACACACATAGCTGTAAGTATTTCAAGTATATTTAAATTTTGTAAGTATTTCAAATGTTACAAGTATTTATAATTATACATTTAAATATCTGTGTAGAACTAAATAAATAATTGGGTATAGATGCTGAAAAAAAGTTTAATTAGGCAACTTCTGCTATCTAAATATTACATGTAAAGTAGTTTTTTTTCAAAATCCTGAAGTAGTTGTGTATACTTAATTTTTAGGCAGATTAAATAACACCCTTATTTATTTTATTGACACTTAGAAATTAAAAAAAATATATTATTTGTTAAAGTAAATTGAAGCACAACCTGTACATACTACATACCCAAAATAATACTGTCAGAAAATAAAGAGATTTTGCTAAATCATGCATTATGTGGTTATATAATGTATTAATTTGGTAAAAGGACACTTGATTTAATTAATTTAGCATGTAGACATTTGGGAAATGCCAGTGGGATAAAGTTAGACTGAAAGGAGAATTGTAAAGCCAAACTGTCCACTTGTTTTACTTCAAATTTGTAATTTCCCATGTAAAACTAGTGGTTAAAATATTTGAAGTTAAATTTACACTGTGCTGACTTGATGGCATGTTTTGAGAAGTACAGTCTATAAGATGTTTTACATTTCAGCTTACCCAGATTTAAGATGGTTCACCTTTGTTTTGCAAGATTATATTCTACCCTTTAGAGCCTAAAATACCCTAGTGACTTGGATGACATGTATCTCCTCCAGTTGTAGCCAAACACATAACATAGAACAGCAAAATAAAGCAAAGCCAACCAAAACAACAGCAAACACTTCTTATAATAGAAAATTTTTGGAAAATATAACAATTCCAAAGATTGTGGAAGACTTAGATTTTACTCAGAGAAAATATGCTCTTCTGGTCAGGTCAACATATTAGACTAAAACAAACAAACAAAAAATCTAAAATTTTTGATTTTTATCACTTTTGCTGGTAGTAGAAAAACAATTCCCATTGGAGGAATTTAGAGCAAAGTTTGGAAGCTGGCATAGTTATAAATTAGTAGAACTGAAAATCATCCTTTTGATAGATACAACAGCTATTGTTACTTCTCACATGAATATGTTAGATTCAGAGCATTGACTGAAAAGTTTAACAGCAAATTGACAATGGAGATGAAAGTTGAAGCAAAGTTTTCTCACTCTAAGCTTTGTTTTCCTTTAGCAAAATCAGTATGTTCCATTTTTAGAAAGGCATGTTCATACAGATTAGTTATTCTCCTTGTCAACTACAGAATGGAACATTAGTATTGACACAGTGAGATGATTTTAAATGGTAAACAGATAACACTTATTTTAGTAAACATTAACTTTAATGCTTTCAAAAAATAAGACTGCCACTTTAAATTGTGGTTTTATTTATGTTGCCTAGAGTGATTTCTTCAAATTGTTGATTTAGTGTTGTTTTAAACAGAAATATTACATATACAGTACAGTAGAAATATTACATATACAGATGATGAACCTATGGCAAAAAATAAATTGTGATCTAGGTTTTTGAGTAGTTGTGAAATGTAGTTTTATGATATTGTAAAAATGTCCTTAAATTTTTGAAGACTAAGTTCTCTAGAAATGTAAATTAATGAGCCAAAAACAAAAATTGTTTAGTTAAATTAATGTTCTTTGTTATTGCCAAGACTATGCCTTTTGAAAGAAAAAAGGGACTTCCTTTTGATTATGTAAATTAGTTGCTGCTCCATCTTTTCATCATTTCCAGTTCAGACTTTCATCATTTCCTTACTGGACAAATGCAAACATCTATGTCTTTCTGCTTCTAGTCTTGGTCTTTTCCAATTATTCTCTATAATACTGTGAGAATAATTTTTTAAATAAAGCAAATCTGAGAACTTTAAACTCCAATTGAGAAAAAAAAATCTTGGAATGTCAGTCTTTTGCTTGCAGAATAGCCAAGCTAATTAGCACACCACCTCTCCAACTGTCTCACTCTTGCCCTCTCGTTTTCCTTTTATGCTTTTCTCCTCAGGCTCTAGACACATTGAACAACTTCTTGTTTCTTGAAGGTGCCCATTTCCAAATCTTCACCTAAAGGTTGATTTATTTCAACACTCAGCTCATTCATATAGTCTTTCCCTTATTAACAAATACTCATGAGTGTTCCTCAGGTCTTATTTATTGTACTAGACAAAGCATATTTCTTGCCCTAATGGAGTTTACAGCTCACTAGAAAAGAGACATTAAATACATAAAATCGTAATTATATATTTAAAATGGCATTAAATTCTATGAATAAAAAAAGATAGAATAAGGAAAAATCTTGGCCAATGATGATCAGCAGTTGTCATTTAATGATTTGAAACCTAAAGGATATCTGTATTAGTTTCCTATTGCTGCTCTAACAAATTACAACAAATATAGTGGCTTAAAAGAACACAACTTTATTGTGCTACAGTTCTGGAGGTCAGATGTCCACAAAGGGTGTTATGGGGCTGCAATCAATATGTGGCAGGGTTGCATTCCTTCTAGAGAGTCTAGCGGTGAATCGGTTCCTTGCCTTTTCCAGTGTCTGGAGGCTGCCCTCATTCTCTAACTCGTGACCCTCTTTCATCTTCAAAGCCAACATCCATATTACTCTGACTTCTGCTTCTATCTTCACATCTCCTCTTTCTTCTGCCTCCTTCTTTCCCAAACATACCAGGGGTGCCAAAACACTGAATACACATTTTAGATAACATTTATCTATATATTACTTTTGGAAGTTGAACTGAATTACAGTAGCAATATGTAGTACAATGTTTGCTCCAAAGATGATGTTAATCAAATGAATGCTAGCATCACTATGTGACAAGCATGTCAGTCAAAGAAACTGGTGCAAGCACAGTTGTCTTTCAAGGAGCACAAGACCATTTTGAAGTGGTATTTGAAATTTGAGAACATTGTGGAAGTACAATGACAATGGAGGTGTGAGTGATCAACTGAACCTCCAACATGCCTAACAATTTCAGGCATTCACGATAAGTTCGAGATGTATGGTAAATTGAAATGGCATGTGCAGCAATACAAGTGGACACTTTGGTCAACGTTGCTCAAGCCATAGTTTGCCACAATCAGAAGTGTCTGGACACTGATGGTAACCACTTCGAGAACCTCTTGTAATTGCAGAAGTCAAATGTGACTTGCATTCATCTTTTGTTGTCAGCATATATTGAGCATTACAATTTTAATACAGGTTTTTCCTTTCTTAAAATGTGTATACATTCTTTTTGGCACCCTCTGTATCTTTTGTGACTCTATTGGGCCCACCTGGATAATTCAGGATAATCTCCAAACCTCAAGTTCCTTAATTTAATCACATCTGCCAAGTTCATTCTGCCATGAAAGGTAACACATTCAAAGGTTCCAGGGATTAGGTCATGAGCATCTTCGGGGGACATTATTCTACCTATCAAAGCATTACCTACTCTTAGCTTCCTTCCCCAGTCTCACCTGCCTGGGACATGGTACCTTTGTCCTCACATAGAGTCTTGCCAGAGCCCTAAACCATACAGCTGTGCTCTGTTTATCAGACTATGTCCTCCAGCTCTAAAATTCTGGAGGACAGGGTGATGCCTGACTAATTTTCAGATTCTTCCCAGCACATGGTGCCTGGCACGTAGTAGACACTTCATAATTATGAGTTAAGAACAAAAATGTCTCATTTGAGAACACTTATTTGAGAAGGCTGTCACCCACAAAAAAATAATAAAATAATAAACTTCAGCTGGAAAGATCCAAAACATGTGGGTTTTTAATAAGCATCACATATTATTAAAAATTTATCAGCACTTTTGTCCTGAGGCTTAAAATAGTGGTTTGGTGTGTGGGTGGTGGCTCCAGACTATTTAGGTTTGAATTCCAGCTTTAATAGTCATTAGCTTTGACATTTAGCATATTAAAAAAAACAACCACACACTTTTGGTGGCTTATTTTCCTCAAATGTAAAATGGGGCTGATGACGGTGCTGATCTCAGAAGACTGTGACGAGGATTAAAAAAATTAACAATATACAACTCTTCAATTGATGCAATGAATATTAGCTATTATTATCATTAACAAATATTTATTGTGGTAATTATACTTAAGGCAGGCGTTTCGTTGAAATTATATCTAAATCTGATCACTGTAAAATCAATCATGATTCAAAGAATAGAAATAAAGTTGTGAGATAAGGTCAATACATTAATATATATTTCACTAGTAGTCTTGGAACATGTAGAGAAGTGTGTCATGCATGTAGAAGTACATGGGGGACTGAAGTTCACTTTTAGATTCTACAATTTTTACTTAAAAAATGAGATTCTAAAAATAGAGATTAAATTAACAACTGACCTATGGCAAAACTTTGACATTTCAGGAGATAAACAGCTTGGCTCTGTGACAATAGAAAAATGTCATCTAGCCTTTAATAATCTGATTAAAACTAATCTCAGTGAAAAAAAATACAGGTTGTTCAGGGACAAAGTTTGATTTTTGAGAAGATGGGAGAGGCATTACACTGACCACAGATAACAAGACTTTCATTATGGATTATCTTTCAAAAGTTAAAACACTATTTCAATTTAGTGTTATATCCCCATATAAATGCTTTTTGACCCTCTCTTTTAATTGGTGATGTTATTCTTTTCTTATTTGTAAACGCACTACATTATGCTGTGGATGCTTTCCAAGATCTGTGACTCGGCTATATGACTTATGTGCCCTTCAGTTTTCTATCAGGTTTTATATCTTTTAATCTTCAGAATTTCAACAGATGGTGACTCTGGAGGTTAGATGAGCAATTAAAATGCTGTCTGGTTGCTTTGTGTCAGTGCATATGCTATTCACATTTTATGCTAAATGTGAACAAACCACGCAGTCTTCTTTTGCCTTACTTTCCTCTTTGGGAATTTAGGAATAGAAATAATCATTCTTCCTGACTGCTGTGAGGACTGAGTCATAGGAATGATGTAACATCTAGCTCAGTTAATATCTACCAAACCTTGGCAAAACCGTTGATTCTCAAATCTTCTCCTAACACTAATTTTACTGTCTTCAATAGGGGTTCACAGCACGTAGTCAAATACTGCTATAAAGGCAGCTTACAAATTAACTTTCAGGATAAGGAATTAGTTACCCAGAAGTATTCCTCTGTGTGCCATGAAGACAAACATGTCATTTTGTTGAAACTTGATGTCCATTTTCAACTTTTCTAAATTGGGGTAAAGAACTGGTATTGGAGAACAGAGTGGGGATTGGTTTTGAGGGGGAGTCTTAGGAAAGACTTGACTAAACGTGCAATATTTATGACTGACTTTGAACAAAGTAGATTTGACACTTGAGAAGAGAGATTCTTGGTGTTGAAACTGGCACATTCTGGGTTACAGATGTGGAAAATCATTTAGTATAATCAGGAAGCTGTGAGCAGCTTTGTGAGGCTGGAGATTATGATAGAAAGACCATGGAGAATAGAGGGATAAGGAGTTAGAAAGGAGATTTGCAGGCAGATAATATGCTAAAGTGCTTGAACTTCAGGCAATGGGAAAAAACCCACACAATATTATGCTGGTGAACCTGATCTCTAAATAAAATAAAAAGTCTGACTTATAACATTTACCAATTTTCAGAGTATAAATACTCCCACTATGACAGCTATCAAACTATCAACCTAAAACTCACTAAACTCAGAGGTAGCCAGTCTGAACTGGCTTCAGGCACCACTGATGGGGTTTGACGCTCTGGGATAGCGGCAAGGGCTGTCCAGAAAGTGTCCAGCCATGTAATATGAAACATGAAGGCATGTATGGCTAGATTTTTTCTGGACAGCCCTGGTACTTTAGAAATTTTGTACTGGCACCTGGTTAAAGAATAGATTGGAGACAGGAGTCAGAGAATAAGATGAGAGACTAAACTACAAGTTAGGGAAGAAGAAAATGAAAGTGTGAAGCAGGGAGCTGAGAGAGGTTGAGGAGAACATACTTATTAGAGTAGGTTTTCTGAACTTGGGGTCTAAGGATGGGTTTGAGATACCTGAACTCTCTGAAACTATATGTACTTTTTCTTTTCTTTTTGTTTCTTTCTTTTTTTTTTTTTGTATAACTGCCTTTGGGTGTGAGTTTTTATTAGATTTTCAATTGGTCTATGATCCTGACCCTCAA
Organism: Craseonycteris thonglongyai; assembly: GCA_004027555.1. Classification (NCBI taxonomy): domain Eukaryota; kingdom Metazoa; phylum Chordata; class Mammalia; order Chiroptera; family Craseonycteridae; genus Craseonycteris; species Craseonycteris thonglongyai. The sequence goes on along the minus strand of PVKE010044811.1, from coordinate 876 downwards.
AATCTAAGAACTGTGTTTTTAGATAAGATACAATTTGACAAGCAGTTGTATATGGTGGGAAAGGAGATCAGGTGATAAAAGAAAGAGGATAGTCACAGAAGATTTGGAAATTTGTAACCTGGATAATTGGAAAGATTTGATAACATTTTCTGAGACAGAGAATGACATATAGGGGTAAATCAGAAGATTAAATACCCTAAGTAAATATGATTTTTAAGAAATTTTTTTTTTAGAGCAGTTTTAGGTTCATGGCAAAATTAAGAAGGTATAGAGACTTCCCATATATTTGTTGTTCCCACACATGCCTAACCTCTCATTACCAACATGGCCCATCATAGTGGTGCTGTTACAACTAATGAACCTACATGGACACAGCATTATCGCCCAAAGCCCACAGTGCACATTGGGGTTTACTCTTGGTGTTGCACATTCCATGGACTTCCATCTATATATAATGACATGTATCTATTATTATAGTATGATAGAGTACTTTCATTACCCTGTGTCCAATGTGCCTATTTATTTTTCTCCCTTATCCCCTAGCAAGCACTGAATTTTTTACTGTCTCCACAGTTTTTGTTTTTTTCCCCGGAATGTCCTATAGTTGGACTCATTCTCAGATTAGCTTCTTTCACTTAGTAATTTGCTTTTAAGATTCCTCCATGTCTTTTCAAAGCTTTTTTTTTTAAGTGCTGAATAACATTCTATTTTCTGTATGTACCACACTTTATTTCTCTATTTATTATCATTCCCCAAATAATATTTTGATTGCTTTCAAGTTTTGATAATTATAAATAAAGCTGCTCTAAACATTTTATACAGGTTTTTGTGTGGACATAAATTTTCAATTCCTTTGGGTAAATATTAATGAGCATG
>PVKE010044810.1:0-12862 GCA_004027555.1 Craseonycteris thonglongyai | reverse complement strand
CTCTGTGATCTGATTAGGGCACTGTGTGCTGTCCCTTGAGTTCGGATGTTAAATTGTCCACAGTCTTGTGGGGCTTCCACGCTCCCTAGGTCTTGGCTTCCAGCCCGCCCTCGATCCAGCTCCACTTTGACCGTAGTCCCCCAATCCCCCTTTGTTTTTGCCAGCCCCGGGCCGCGCTCCGAGTCTCTGTCCCCGAACCACTGCTTCCCTTTACGTCTCCCGCTCTCCCTTTTTTTCTCTAACCTTTGTGTTGTTCCGTGTTGTGTGGTTCTCTTAGTTGAGGTTTCTTCTCAGGGTTTCCCCTGTGGATTCTCCTCTTTTCCCAAGGCCCTTCCCAGGCAGTTATTGGCGTTCTCCTCTCATGCCGCCATCTTGGATCGGCTCTCCTGGTTTTAATACCTTTTTTTTCCTTTCTCTTGTCTGATTGCTCTGGCTAGAACTTCCAGAGCTATGTTTAACAGCCGTGGTAACAGGGGGCATCCCTGTCTTGTTCCTGATTTTAGGAAAATAGGCTTCAGCTTTTTCCCATTCAGTATAATGTTTGCGGAGGGTTTGTCTTATATGGCCTTTATTATGTTGAGGTATTTTCCTTCAATTCTTATTTTATTCAGTGTTTTTATCATAAACGGGTGTTGTATCTTGTTGAATGCTTTTTCTGCATCAATTGAGATAATCATGTGGTTTTTATCCTTTGTTTGGTTTATGTGCTGGATTACATTGATTGATTTGTATATGTTTAACCCTCCTTGTGCCCCTGGGATGAATCCCACTTGGTCATGGTGAATAATCTTTTTAATGCATTGTTGTATTCTGTTAGCTAAAATTTTATTTAAGATTTTTGCATCAGTGTTCATCAGTGAGATTGGCCTATAGTTTTCCTTTTTGGTATTGTTTTTCCCAGGTTTTGGTATTAGGGAGATATTAGCTTCATAGAAAGAGTTGGGTAGTACTGCCTCCTCTTGAATTTTCTGGAGTAGTTTGAGGAGGATGGGCATTAGTTCCTCTTTGAATGACTGGTAGAATTCATTGGTAAAGCCATCTGGTCCAGGCCTTTTGCCTTTGGACAATTTTCGGATAACTGTTTCAAGTTCTGTACTGTTGATTGGTCTGTTTAGGTTATCCAAATCTTCTTGGTTCAGTTTAGGTAGACTATATGTTTCTAGAAATTTGTCCATTTCCTCTAGGTTGTCAAATTTGTTGGCATAGAGGCTTTCATAATAATCTCTTACGATTGTTTGTATTTCTGCAGCATCAGTTGTAATCTCTTCTCTATCATCCTGTATTCTGGAAATTTGAGATTTTTCTTTTTGCCCTTTGGTGAGCCTAGCCAGTGGTTTGTCGATTTTATTGATTTTTTCAAATAACCAGCTCTTTGTGGCGTTAATTTTATCTATTGTTTTTCTATTCTGTATTTCATTAAGTTCTGCTTTGATTTTTGTTAATTTTTTTCTTCTGCTGGCTTTGGGGGACCTCTGTTCTTCTTCTTCTAGCTCTATAAGATGAGATGTGAGGGTGTTTACTTGTAGTTTTTCTTGTTTCTTGAGATAGGCCTGTAATGATATAAATTTCCCTCTTAATACTGCTTTCGCTGTGTCCCAGAAATTTTGGTACATCATGTTTTTATTGTCATTCATTTCTACAAATGTTTTAATCTCTTGTTTAATTTCCTTTTTGATCCAGCCACTTTTTGACAGCATGTTGTTCAATCTCCACTTATATGTGGTTCTCTCTGCAGTTGATCTATTGCAATTGATCTCTAGTTTCAATGCTTGTGGTCTGAGAATACACTTGGTATGATTTGGATGTCTTTAAATTTGGTGAGGTTGGATTTAAGTCCCAGGATATGGTCTGTCCTTGAAAATGTTCCATGTGCACTAGAGTAAAATGTATAGCCCTTTGTTATAGGATGGAATGACCTGTAGATGTCAACTGTGTCCATTTCCTGCAATCTATCATTTAAAGCTGCTATTTCCTTATTTATTTTCTGCTTGGATGATCTGTCCAATGTTGTCAGGGGGGTGTTTAGATCCCCGACCACTGCCCTACTATAATTGTATTTTCATCAAATTCTCCCTTTAGATCTGTTAGTAGATGCTTTATAAATTTTGGTGCTTTTTGATTGGGGGCATATATATTGATGAGTGTCATGTTTTCTTGATGTATTTTCCCTTTTATCAAGATGTAATGACCATCTTTATGTCTTACTATTATTTTTATCCTAATGTCTTTTTCATCAGAAATCAATATAGCCACTCCAGCTTTTCTCTGACAGCCATTTACCTGGAATATTGTTTTCCATCCTTTTACCCCGAGTCTATATCTGTCCCTGTGGCTGAGGTGTGTCTCTTGTAGGCAGCATATGGTTGGATTTTGTTTTTTATTCTCTGTGGCGATCTTAGCAGTGCTTTCCGCATCTCACCAGCCTCTCTGTGAGGGCTGAGAGACAGGGCGTAGGGCAGGGATCTCACTGCTGCCTGTGGTAGCAGATAATCCTGTCAGTGGTGATGAAAGGCTGGAAAAGTCCTGATTGAGGAGAAGAGAGCAATTTTTTTCTGTTGATGCCAGGATAGCTCAGTGGTTAAGTGCTTGCCTCATAATCCTGAGGTCTGGGGTTCTGTTCCTGGCCCCAGCACATGCAAAGCCACGTGCTGAACTGTAGCAAGACTGGTAACCACAAGATGGCTCAGGTGGTAAAGATTCTCGCCTCCCATGTGGTATGCCCCAGTTCAGTTCCCACTCTGTGTGGCCCCACATCCACCTGTATGGAATGAAACCATGTCACAAGTAATGATGTACAACTGTGGAGACTGCTCTGGGCCTTCCCCTTCTCAATCTCTCTCTCTCTCTCTCTCTCTTTCTCTCTCTCTTTCTCATTCTCTCTCTCTTTCTCTTACCTTCTTTTAAATAATACGTTAAAGAGATAGCGAGCAAACAATTCCCCTGGATCCTTATTCTGTGGGATTAATTACAAAAAGTTTAACCTAAAGCCTGTTTCTTCAGTCCTCCCAGTGATTCAGTCATTTAATTTGCTGTCACAAATCCCCAGTAGCTAGAGAGAAGGCTCATTTCTGTCATAGAACCCGAGCAATATAGAACAGTCTAAAAGAGCTACATAGCGTTCTATGTGGTAGACATACAGAGAGATGTTAAAAAAAGGTGTTACTTAAAATTTTCCACTTAGCTTTTCTTTTGCCCATGAGTCCTTTCCTTTGGTTCTGTAGACTATAAAGGCAATTTATTAAACATGTTTTCTTTTGGGTTCAAAAGAATTTCATGTCTGGTGGTATCAATATATTTTATTAATTATACAGTTATGCATGGTACTTTACTAAATGATATGGGGAGTGATTCACACATAGCAGCTGTGTGTCTTAAATTAACATTCTAAATCAGTTAACACAAGAATAGACACATTGATGCAGGGTCTGACAGAAGTAGCAACCCTTTTTTATGAGCTGGTAATCCATACCAAATCTTTTATTACAAAATTCTGTAACATAACAATATCACATTGAAGCACACTATACTACCTAAAAGAAGGGCATTACTTTGCCACACCCTGTATAAAACACAATAAAACCATTGTATGAGTTTCCTAAGGCTGCTGTAACAAAGTATTACAAACTGGGTGACTGAAGCAACAGAAATCTATTGTCTCACTGTTACGGACAGTGGAAGTTTGAAACCACGGTGTTGGCAGAGGTGTTTTCTTCTGAGAGCTATGAGTGAGAATCTGCCTCATGCCCCCTGCCCTCCTCTGGTCATTTCTCAGCGATACTTTGTCCATAGTGATATTCCTATGTGTTCAACTTGCTATCTTTCTGCAATTATCTGTCTCTGTCCAGATTTCCTCTGTTTATAAGGACACAATTATATTGAATTAGGACCCAAATCAAATAACCTCATCTTAATGTGATCATATGCAAAGATCTTAATTCCAAGTAAGGTCTCAGGTACTGAGGGTTAGGACTTTAATAGCTTTGGGGGAACACAATTTAACCTATAAGAGGAACCAGATAAAAATAGTAATGTCTGATAACTGAAAGTTCAGTGTATAAATGGAGACAAGAAAACTGGGTACTATAACTAATTCACTAATTTAATCTAAACAATTACTTTGTCAGGAAATATAATCCTCATTTGATAATAAGTAGACTGTATCTCTGGGTACTTGAATAATTTGGTCAAGTTTAAACAAGAGTAAAGACAGTATCTGAACTCTGAAATGCTAAAACCAATATATTTGAAACAAATCCAATATACTTTCCTACTCTTCTATACTGTTTTCTCAAAACAAAAGCTACATAAGAATTATAAATATAAAAGTCATCTTTTCCTTGATTTTCACAATCTGGGAACTGTTTCTATTGTAAGAACTATTTTCTATGAACAACATTATATTTTAATTCAATTAATTATTTATTTATTTTTACATTTAATGCCCCCTCCCCATGCCCCTCCATCCCTCCCCGTCCCCACCCACCCTCACCCCCAGGCAACCACCAAACCACTGACTGTGTCCATGAGTTTTTGTTTTTTGTTACTTTCAGTTATATATTACACGTATGAGTGAGGTCATATGTTTCTTTCTTCTTTCAGTCTGACTTATTTCACTTAATAAGATGTTTTCAAGGTTCTACCATTTTGTCACAAATTGCTGTATTTCATCTTTTCTTATTGCTGAGTAATATTCCATTGTGGAAATGTACCACAACTTCTTTATCCGGTCATCTATCAAAGGACACTTTGGTTGTTTCCATGACTTGGCCACTGTGAACAGTGCTGCGATGAACACTGGATTACATACCTGTTATATCTTTGCAAATTAAGGTTTTTCAGTTTTTGGGGGGTAGATACCCAGAAGAGGGGTTGCTGGGTCATGTGGCAATTTCATTCCTAATTTTTTGTGGAATCTCCATACTGCCTTCCATAGTGGTTGTACCAGTTTACATTCCCACCAGCAGTGTATGAGGGTTCCTTTTTCTCCACAGCCTCTCCAGCACATGTTATTCCTTGTCTTGTTGATTACAGCCATTCTAACAGGTGTGAGGTGGTATTTCACTGTGGTTTTTATTTTCATCTCCCTAATTGCTAATGATGTGCAGCATTTTTTTATGCGTCTGTTGGCTGTTTGTATGACTTCTGGGTGAGAAGTGCCTGTTTAGGTCTGCAGCACATTTTTTAATTGGATCCTTTGGTTTTTTGTTCTTGAGTTATATGAGCTCTTAATATATTTTAGATATTAGCCCTTGATCAGAGGCATTGTTTGTAAATGTATTCTCCCAGTCAGTTGGTTTTCATTTTACTTTGTTGATGTAAGAACAAATTATTAAAACTATTTCAACCATAATTAATAGAAAAATGTGTATGGTAGAAATTTAAGACCCTTCCAGGTAGGTGAAGCTGGAAATTTTTAAAGGTTTTGGTAAGAGATGAGGAGGACTATGGGAAAGAAGCAAAAGAATGAGATCCCAGAAATATACCTGGGATAGAATATGCAAGTGTTGATGATTTATTGGATGTGCAGTAATGAGAAAAAAGGAGTTTAGAATGACTTCCAGATTTCTGATTTGAAAAACAACAAGGTCAGTTATAAAAAGCATCCGCGTGCATATAGGAAAACATTTAAAAAGAGAAAATACAGAGTAAGTACTTTTTAAGGACACTAAGTTTGAGATGACTGAAATATCCAGAGAATCAGCACTGAGAAGTTCGAATGTGAGAGTATGAGCTGATGGGAGAAGCCAACAATCATCTTCAGGTGCCTGGGCCGAACATCGAAGTAAATGTTTTAAAGCAGCCAAATCAAAATGTGAGTCAGAAATCAGACAAATGGATAAAAGCTAGAATAACTGTGGCACAATATTTAGAATTATTTTCTGTTTACATTTTTATTAATTTAATTATATAAGCGCAGTATGTTAATCAATACAAAGAATATGCTTTTGGATTTGTGTATTGTTTGCATTTATCAGGGAGTGTTTATAAACATGTTGGATAATCCTCAAAATTTCTGAGAAATGGCAGGTTTGATCCTATAATAAGATTCTTTTTGATTTACCCTATACCAGCAATTCAATATATCACACTGGTGGGAAGGAGGAGTTTAGCCCGATAGTAGGTTCCATTACTGTTGAGTTAGCATTATCTGTTATTTCTCAAGTGCCAAGTATTATTTATTACAAATAAAGTATCATTTGAATTGTAAGTTTATTTTTATAGTGTTTTAAAAATACTTAAAAGCAAACGTGTGTAATGAAGTTTATGGAGTGTCAGCAATAGAAACACATTATACTTTCTTATTATGTGTGATCTTACAGATTAAAGTTAATCGCAGGAAAGAGCACTGAAGAAATGCAAAAGATGTGTAAAAAGGAAGGCACTAAGAATCCATAAGGGATTAGTCTTTATAATAAAAGTATAAGCAGCAGTTTAAATGGCACAATGTCATAGAATAACAAATAAATTAATTTAGCTCTACAATATGTTATCACGGAAGAGACAGTGAATTTAAGAAAGTAAAAAGGCTAAACCATACAGGAAGGATAGTTTAACGTATGTACTTTAAGAAATGAAAATCAAATGTATTATTGTGTAAGTATAATTATTTGAATATCCAACTAAATAAAAAATAGCATGAATACCATGATGCCACTCTGAAGTTTTTTTTTTCTAATTACATGGTTTTCATGAAGAGCTTACTTAGATGTGAATAAGTTACAAGTGAGTGTCAAAAAAAATCCTAAGTTTGTATGGATAAAAATACTCATATATATATATATATATATATATATATATATATATATATATATATATATATACACACACACACACACACACACACACACACACATGTGCGTGTGTGTGTGTGTGTGTGTGTGTATATATATATATATAACTTTTGAAAAGATTAAAATCTGGTGGTAGAAAGAGAGCTGATTCTGGGTGGTGAGCACATAATGCAATGCATAGACAATAGGATGTAGAATTGTACACCTGGAAACAATGTAATTGTTATCAACCAATGTCACCCTATTAAATTTAATTAAAAAATATGCTAACTTACTATTAATTGATTTCTGCAGTTGATCACAAAAGGAATGTTGCAGGTATTTGTCATTATCTAGCAACCCAGCATGTGAATTACTATTATATAATATTATGTTAAAGTCAAGGCTTTTATTCTAAATGCAGCAAATCATTTAAATTAATTGGCTTCTAGGACGTATGGATGATAAGGTATTTTAAATGCTGGCATCAGTATGTGTGTACGTGTGCGAAGGGCCTACAGAAGAAAGAACAGTTTCTGAGGTCTGCTTCTCGTGCACACTGTTTTCATAGGCAGTTAAGTGATTGGAGTAGTCAGGTTGCTCATTATCTATATAATCCTGTCTTTGTTTTTTCCTCTTCCAGTTTTCCCTAGCATCTAAAAGAACAGAATGGTTCTAAACTTTTTTAAATGTTCACATTAGTTCTGATGAAGAAAGACAAGGCTGAATTCTCACAGAAATAAGATTCAGTCCTTTGTTGTTGGGGAAAAGGGAGAATATTGTCTTTAAAGGTGGCTCCTGGCTTCCTCTGGTGTTTAAGCTAGACTTTCAGAGCTCTGATTTGTCCTAAATCACAGAAACACATTTGATTGTGGGAGGGAATAGAGGTGATCCACAGCTTTGAGCTTGGGGCAGAGAGAAAACAAAGACTGAATTTCACACGGGAAGACTTTACTGTTTCAAGTTCAAAAAGGAAGTTAGGAATCAGTAGCTAAGATTGAAGTGAAGGGTCCTCACAAGGGTTTGGGTAGAGGAAGCAGATTCAGAAAGTAAGGCTTGATGGTATTTCCAGAAACTAGAGGACATGCTGAAAATGGAGCTGTCAAGGGCCCTAAGAACCTTGGGAAATTAGTGGACAAATGTTTCTGCTTTGGTTAGGACCCAAGCGAAGTGATTTTGTTTCTATTTTTTAAATGCCTCTAGAATATTCTTTTGTTATTTGGGATTTTTTAAGCTTCAAAATGTTCCTGCCATAAATATTTTCTCATTTGATCCTTGCAGATAATACATAAAGGACATGGGGCTTGTATTATGAACTTTATTTTAGAGATGAAGAACAAATATAAAAGATGATAAAGTCAGTGTCAGACTGCAAAATTTAATATAATAGTATGTGACTAAAATGCAGCTCTAAGGGATTTAGGACTTATTTATGTTAGAAGTAAGAGTAAAGACTCTATGATATTATTATTTTTTAAATCCCTAACACCAAGAAGCCATCAACATGTGGATATAAATTTAGGAACCTCTGGTGACGAGACAGGGCATCAAATTCAATGCCAGATGTTCTCTGCTCTAGATCAGACCTGCCACAGTCTGTTGGGCAGGTCCCTCCACCCTTTCATATATTGTTTTTCATCCAAAACTGATTACGTTGGGCAGAAGAGAGACATGTGCTTCTTATGTTTTAAAAGGATCTCTCTAGTACTATGCTGAGAGTAGATTGAAAGTCACAAGGTGGGAGCAGAAATCAGTTAAGAGATTAATTCAGAGAAAAGGTAAGGATGGCTTGGATCAGCATGACTGCTGGGAAGGAAATGTGAAGCAGTTATATTCTAGGTATGTTTTAAAAATTAAAGGCAACAGAATTTCCTAATAAATTGAATGAAATGAAGGACAGGAATCCAGGGTAATTTCAAGGTTTTGGCCTTGATTATATCTAAAGTATTTGGATGGAATATTGGATATTAAAAAGTTACTTCAGGCACACTTATAAAATTCAATTTAAAAATGTCCCCAGACATTGAAATAAGAAATTCAGCCTGGATTTTAGCTGTATGTATTTAGTTTTGAGTTTGTAAAATATGGATTGAGGAAAATGCTATTTTGCTGGTAATCTATATTTGAATAATGGGAGGTTTTTATTGCTAAACCCTACAAGAAAGTAATTGAAAATGATAAATGTGCAGTTTTCAGCTTAGGTATCATAAGACCACTCAAATAAAAAAGACCTGAGGGGATTTGTTTGAAAATAAGATCACTATGAATAGAAAATATAGTGTGCTAAAACTGTAATGTAGTCTTGGGCTTATCCAGGACTGGAAATATAGTGTCTAGATAACGATTTCTGTAAACCGAAGTTACTCATCTGAACCACAGAAAACAGAAAAGTATTTGAGTAACTATTTTTTAATTCTCCTGAGCTGGTGCATAAATACTATTACCATTCTAGAAGCTGAAGAGGAAAGTTGATTTGGTCTGTAAATGGATGCCTTGGGGCATTAGGGCTTCTTTTCTTATGTGACTATGGTTGAGAAAGACTGTTCAAGATGATGGCCAGGACATATCTAGCCAGTCACCTGTTTTTTGTATGTAAATTTTTATTTAAGTACAGCTATACTCATTCATTTATATTTTATCTGTGCTGCTTTTGAGTTGCAACAGTAGAGCTGAGTGGTGGGAAAGAGACTATATGACCTTCAAACTCTATATTATTTACTCTCTGGCTCTTTACAAAATAAGTTTATTGACCAATAGTCTGGATTCATGAAGATAATATATCTACTGTCACCATCCTGGGTATATATTTCCATGTTTTCACATTGCTAAACATTAATTTCAAGATCAAGATGAATAGAACACAGTAGTAATAGAAAATATATATGTTTAATTCAGTCCATCAAATGATAGTATCTTTAGTATATATCAAAGCTATATTTAGTTTGGAGTAAAGAAAGAATGAGTCCAAATCGTGTGTTCAGTGAACTTATATATTAATAGAGGAAATGCACAAAAACAAATATAATGCCATGTAGCAATATTAAATTAGAGTTACGTGCAAGTACTCCTGAATGTAAGTTAATTCTGCTGATGACGAGTTGGGGAGCAATCCATGTCAATAGGCATTTGACCTGACCTTTAAAGAATACATGGAAATTTGATAGGCCAACAAGCTAGAAAAAGTGTTCTAATAGGTGCATGTGTGTGAGCAAAGCATAGAAGTTATAAAAATATGTAACATCTGCCTTAATTAATCTTTTGGGGTTGCTATAACAAAAATGCCATAGACTAGGTAGCTTACAAATTCTAGGAATTTATTTTCATAGTTCTGTAGGCTGAGACGTCCAAGTACCGGCAGATTCATTGTCTGGTGAGGACCTGTGTCCTGGTTCATAGGTGACCATTCACGTGATAGAAGGGAGAAGAGTGGTGTCTGGGGTGTCTTTTTTTTTCTTTTTCTAAAGTATATAAAAAATGTGTGTGTGTGTGTGTGTGTGTGTGTGTATAATTGTTGAATTTATTAGGGTGGCATTGGTTAGTAAAAATTACATAGGTTTCAGGTGTACAATTCTACAATACTTCGTCTATATGTAAAACAGCTGTGGTACATGTACACAATGGAATATTACTCAGCTGTAAGAAAAGATGAAATATTGCCATTTGCAACATGGACGGAACCTGAGATTATCATGCTAAGTGAGATAAGTCAGACAGAAAAAGTTAAGAACCATGTGATTTCACCCATATATGGATTGTCTTTTATAAGCGCACTAATACAATTCATGAGGACTTCACCTTTATGACATTATCACTTTGCAAAGCCCCTACTTCCAAATACCATGACAGTGAAAATGCCTTCAACATACGAATTTTGGGGGGAACACAAACATTCAGTCCATAGCCGGGTCTCTCTTGAAAAGTAAGTACAAGGAATATTTCATAAGTCTAGTTTAACTGAACATAAGACCTTCAATTTCCTCAACCTCATTCCATCCACTGGCATGGCCACATTCTCGTAACATCAGTAGCTGCGGAATGACGTATTGCTACTCTCTCCTCATTCAATACTAGGGACATGATGATTTTAAAGTTGTTCTCTTTTGTGTTCTGTGCTACAGAGAGTCTTGCTATGGTTCTCCTTTGGTCTCAACAGAACAGCTGTCTTGAAGCCAAGAAAATATATACCCAACTAGACCTCCCATTTTTTTCCTCCAAATCATTTCTGTGTTCCAGGAACTCTGAAAGTTTCTGACGCAATACCTGAGCCTCCTTCCAAGGCTTGAGTGAAGCTTTTCCTTTTTGTATAGACCTCATCTCTGATGTGTGCACCCCAAGGACCATAGAGCCAAAGGCAGGCTTCTTGTAGGAGAGGAGCTGGGACTCTGGGCCAGAACGTGCACATGTACACATGTGTCTGAGACCCTTCACTTGGGTGGGACAAAGCTGGTGGTGGTGGGAAGAGAAGGGGGACACTGAACCTCTATTTGTACTCTTGCCATAGTCTCTGCCATGTTATGGCAAGCCTGTAGCCATAAGACAGAAAATTAGTACCCTCTCTTGACCATCAATATAGATCTGGGTACAGATCAGAACCACCTGCATAGGGAGTTGTCAACAAAGACACCGTCATGAGGAAAACACTTGGCTATAAGGAACAGAAAGCCAGCTCTTGGCCTTCTAATTAATTGCCAAGATTTTCTATTTCCTTACAAAGATAAAGCATAGCAGCATCTCTGCCATTACTCTCAACACATTCAGGTATTCCTTCTTCTTTTTAAAGATTTATTTTTATTTATTTATTTTGACAGAGAGAGACAGAGAGAAGGGGGAGGGCCCAGAGCAGTCTCCATAGCTGTATGTCTGATACAGTTTCACTCCACAGGTGGGTGCAGGGCTGCACAGGGCAGGAACCAGGTTAGGGGCCTCCCACATGGGAGGCATGCCCCTGTTGGGGCCTCCTACTTGGGAAGCACAACAGGGGTGGGAGTCCAATGGGGGGGGGGGGCTCCCATGTAGGAAGCTTGCCCTGGCAAGAACCAAGCTGGGGGCACACCCCAGCTCAGCATATGGGTCTGCACGGGCTGGGACTGGGCCGGGGCGGGGAACAGGGCTGGAATCTCGAACCCTGGACTGCAAGACAAGCCCTCAACTCACTGGGCCATCCCAGCATCCCTTCTTTTAAGCATTGTCATAGTTTACCTCTTTCTTTCCTTTCTTTTCCATAGTCCACTTGCTTCTGACACTCAAAAATTTCCGAGAAAGTGGATTATGTGTTAAGACTTCGAAATACTTGGTAAATGCCCAATTTAATTATAATTAGTTAATTAAATTATTTATTATGAAACTGCATAAGAGTATTTCATAACAAATAGTAGCCTCCCTCCAGAATATAATAGAATATCACTACATTTAATCATCTGACATTAAATACAGTGTTATTTTGTTCAAATTACCTTTTAATCTTTATCATAAGCTACAGCAATCCAAAATGTTTTCTTCTTAACGAGTATTAAACAAAATATTACTTAGCAGTCTGTCCCAATTTTCTATACATTGTAGATTTTGCTTAAAATAACTTATTTGTGTGTGTTTATGCATAAGCTTTGACTCTTTAAATTTTGAGATACAGTTTTTAAATGTAAGATGTATAAATAGAGAAAAATGACCAAGCTATTCAACTTATCAGGGACCCAGGAAAATGAATTTATATGCCAAAACTATAGATTTTAATTCATATTTTACCTCTAAGGTTGTCAAAAACTGCATAAATGGCAAAAACTGTTTTCATCATTTTATTTATTTACTTTGTAAAGCATATATATATATATATATATATATATATATATATATATATATACACACACATACATACACACACACACACGCTATATATATATATATATTTTTTTTTTTTTTCAACAGAACATATATCTAGACTTAGCTGGAGTTGCACCAGAGAATTTGATCAGAATCTGGTTGTAGAAAACTGTGTCTGCCTTGTTAAACCATTTTATCTTTACCTTGGGGAGAATGGAAATTTGTCTGGCTTTCTTTCGCTCTTTCTTGCTTGCTTGCTTTTTTTTTTTTTTTTT
>PVKE010044809.1:0-12864 GCA_004027555.1 Craseonycteris thonglongyai | reverse complement strand
TTTTTTTTGTTTCCCAGGATGAAAAAAGTCCTCAAAGAGAAACATTTTGCTGACGTGTAAGAGGTAAAACAAAAAAAATGGCAGAAGTTCTAAAAGTCATCAAAACTGATGAGTTCAAAAACAGTTTTGAGAGTTGAACACCTGGAAACTATGTAATTGTTACCAACCAATGTCACCCCAATAAATTTAACAATTAAAAGAAAACTGTTTTGAGCAGTGGGAAAAGCATCTTAATAGATGTATTGCATCAGAGAGTACTGTGAAGGTGACTGAAGTTTAAATATGTAAGAATGCACAATTTTTTATAAATAAATTTCATATTTTGAGGGTCCCCCCCTCTGCATATCATCTCATTTAATCATCACAATGACCCTTCAAGGAGGGTTATATTGATACTCTTATCTTATGAGTGTGAGGTAACTGAGTCTGACTAATGTGCCCGAGGTCACATAGCTCATCAGTCAGTGACAGAGCCAGGGATCAACATGTCTGCCTGGCCACAAAGCCAGGTCTTTGACTTGGGTCAATTCTGAGCTCGACTAGGAGTTAACTATAGAAACATATCAAAGAGTATCAGAAGCCACTACTAGATAGTGTAGATGGGAAATGCAGGGTAAACAAGGAAAAGGAAAAGTGAGAAGAGAAACACCTGCGCCTCCATCGGATGAAAAACAGACTTTCTGAATATAAAGCCCAGCAACAGTCTCACCTTGGGAAAGTCAGGCTGCCTACGGAGTCCTGTGAGAGGCAATCATTGTGCAAAGCAACCCACAAATGAAGCACCTGAACAGAAGCCATATCACCTCAGACCTGCCCATCACTTCCAAAGCCCTCAAACCAGCACTCACAGGACAATCCAATGGTGTGTTCTTTGTCCATTGATAGCCATGGACCTCTTTTTGTTCAGACATCCTTTCTGAAGAGGCTGACATCCTGTATTGTGACCAACAGTCCACTGTCCTCTGGAGTGTGAGGCTGTCAGCTGTGTTTCTGGTAGAAGGATTCACTATAGCCCATCCCTTTGATTTCACAGGACAGGAAAAAGCAGGTTTTAAGTTCAAGCTTAATTTTATACTTAAACAGGGAGAATAGAACTTGAAGGACCAGATGACTGAATCAGAGAAGGACCTCATCGGGCTGTCAGAAGATTTAGCAGAATGGTTATGAGGCATGGCAATAACAAGGGTGATCTATTAACAGGCAGACCCAACTTGCACATTTACGTGGATGTATTTTGTCTTCCTGAGAAGTCCGCTCAGGAGAACAGGTATTTGCTATCACGATGCTACTACCACTCAAACATTTACTGTCTCTCTCTGGCCACCACACCAAATTCTCAATTAAAAAATGGCATTCTCCTGATTTGTTTTCTACCTCACTCAGATTCAATGCCAACTGCCTTTCAGTAAAAAAAAAATCCAATTTTCCTTCAAAGGATGAAGACTCATGGTTACTAAGAAAAGGTCACAAGAATGTACAGCAATCTTATGCAAGAAATTCCTAATGAAGAGTTCCCCAAATGCAGTCTCTGTCTGCCTCCCATCTTATGAAAAACTATGAGAACATACAGAAGAGTACAGAATTACACCATGCACTCCACATCGATTTAGTAAATGTTAACCTTTTGTCATATTTGCTTCCTGATTCTCTGGAAGGAAATACATTACAACTACAATTCCATTCTCTCCTTCAAAGACAGCCAACCCACTGACACTGGTGTGAACCCTCCCTCCCAGGTTTCCATACCTACAACATGACTGTCAATAAAGGTATAAAACTGTTTATCTTTCTTTAGATTTTACTAGTGTTCTCATGTACATAGCCATTGACATCTCACTTATCCCATTCATCCATTATGAGATTATGCGGATAAAGCAGTATTACTAAAGTATTAATTTTAAATGCTTCCTTTTCATTAGCTATTATACACTCTTAAGGAGTGTTCATTTTAACTGCTGCATGGTATTCCATCATATGACGATTCCATAGTTTGTCAATTCACCTGCTGCCTTTCATTTGTTTACTACTATGAGCAACGTTGTGGTGTAAAGTTCTCTACTGTGTCCTCGTGCTCATAAGGAGTGTCTCCAGGGTCTCCCTAGAGGAGAAATTGCTAGACTGTCTTCAGTTCTCCAGGAAGCTGCCCAAATGCTTTTCTAAATGGTGGTGCCGATTTACATTCTCACCAGCATTGTAGAAGAGTGCCTATTGCTTCTCATCTTAATATAAATCATGCAATTAGTTTAATTTTTGATAAATGGATGGGTGGAAAAATCTTCCTTTAATATTTATTTTCATTCATATTTCAATGTGATGAGGAACTCAAGCTTCTGAGTCAGAACCCTGGCTTTGAATCCTGGCTCTGTAATCTGCTGTTCATGTAACATCGGTCGAATTCCTGGGCCTCGCTACACTTCAGTTTTCTTGTATTTAAAACAGTAGGTATAAAAATAGCATTTTCCTCAGAGGCACATTATTAGGTTTAAATGAAATAATGTGCTTAAAGCAGTTAATACAATATTCCTGGCACATAGTAAGTGCTCAATAAATGTTAGTTGCTATTGCTGCTATCGCTACCATCATGATCATCATGATCATTGTGATCATCATGATCATCATCAAAAAAGCAGTTTCAAAGTGAAAGCCTGCCTTTTGGCTAAGCCCATTTTACAGGTGGTAAGCCTGAGACTGAGAAGTTAACTGGATAGACCCTCCAGGATCACTCTGATTTGCTAAAGCAGAGCCAGGATTTAGGTGACTCCAAGCCTTACAGCCTGCCTACCAACATGCTGGCTCCCTCATAGTCACACCGTACAACAGAGAATAACTCAGAGTGAATGCTAATCAACTGAGAGCACAGGAGGCTCCAAGTGCTGAGGGGGTGATCAGGGGCTGCTGGAATCATAGTTTAAACTTAAGAAATACTTTGTGTTCAGGGACAAAAATGGCTACTACCAAATTTAAATTTAAAAGGCTATTCATTTACTTTTTATTAGCCACAATCTTAATAGTCCCCCAGAAAGAGGCAGCTATAATCACCCCCATCCACACTGTAGCAGTTATATAATGCTCCTGCAGGAGCCCCAGGCTTCCTGCTTTGCTGTGGGTTACCAAGACAGCCTCTTGACCTACTGAGATCAGGATCTAAAGGCTAGTCAGCAGCCTGGGACAGCCTGTCAAGCCCTGTCTAGCCACCTAGCCACTTGCAGCCCACCACCCCTCCAACCAGGTATTAAAGTACCTGTGAGGTCCCCATATTTGATGCCTACGCAGCTGCTGTAGCGATCTTGGTGAAACTATTGTTGTAAAGTGATCTGACTCCACAGCTTACAGGTCAGGTGACAAGATGTGAGAGAACAACAGTAGACTTTTATTTGCATTTGCTAGGCTGCTCTAGTCATGAAACAAACAAGAAGCCACCGGTCTCCATGTCCCTATGGAGAAGCAGGCCACGAGGAAGGATGACGAAAATAAGCGGGTGTTTTCCTGGATCCAAGTTCTCCAGCCTACCTGGCAAGGGCAAGATCGAATGAAAAAGGAAGACTATAAAAATTCTCCAGCGGCAGAAAACTTTGGTAAGTCACAGGCTCCCCAGGAAAAGGAGAGTCTGGAACACAGAAAAGAAATGGCTCTGATGCAAAACAAAAGACAGCTCCGAATCCAAGGAGAAAACCTGACCCTGAATCATAGCTAAACAGCATAGAGCTAGTCAGTATCAGCTCTCCCTTCTGCTGATAAAATTAAACAGACAAAACCTCAGAACTTAGGGTGGGGTGAGGTGAAAGGCAGAAGCTGGCACAATAATACAGATAAATCCCAGTGGTTCAAGAATTACAGCATCCAGCGAGGCAAAAAGGCTATGCAGAGGAGCCCAGGGCAGGGGCAAGAGGTAGTCTATAAAACACAGGTTTCTAGGAAAACAATCAAGGTCCTTCAAGTTTCAGAATGGAAAGATCTCTTAGAAAACAAGTTCCACCACACAAGCAACCATCCTGAAAGCCAAAGGGAAGTCCCCCGAAGTGGGAGAGGGAGAGGAACTGGAGGCCAGAGCTCAGGGTCTGTACACAGCAGACACGATCAGGACAGCCGGTCCTCTCCAGCTTAGACAGGGGACTCTCTGTTCACCGGCACCCATAGGGATTGGTAGATGCTGAATCAGCATAAGTAGACTCTCCGTTAACTGGAACACAAGCAACGGCACGCTCAAGCACTGCCAAAATCTCAAGCAACTGTTGCTTGAGTTCTGGTTAACGGAGAGTCTACTGTATTAATAGTTTTCCAAGAGCAGAAACCATCTTTTGGTATTATCCATCATACTGCCTTGAAGTCCCCAAATGTCACTAAGCAGAAAGTGGAGGCCATTATCCTATCCATGCTCCTGACTGTCTTCCCATAATGAAGAGTGTCAGAGTTGGGAAGGCCCATCAGCCTTCACAGTGGCCTTCCACACATTTTTATGACCCTCATTCTTCTGGCATCTCAGGTTTCAAGAAGTCTTTGCACGTGTGTACTCCACGTTCAATCCCCTCAGCCTCCTAGTCAGCTGTCTAAACCTCTCATTTCATGTCATCCCCGGGCTTTGCTTCTGCCACTCTCTTTTCCCTCTGGCCCTTCAGAGGAACGGGGTTGGGGGGAGGGGTCCCTTCTCATTTTTAACGTGTCTCCTCCTGGCCCTGGTCCATGCAGGAGCATCATTGGTCCTGGTAAAACCAAGTTTTCCAGCCCACACTGCAGTGAAACGGGGCCTGTCCCGAGCACAACGTCATGGAATCCAGAGAGCACCCACAGCGGGCTTGGGGCCCTCCTCTGGACCAAAGGAAGGACATGCAGATGGAAGACAGAGGGGGGACAATCAGGGGCTCCCTGATTTCCCCATGATGCTGGCAGAGGGTTTCCTTGCTGTTGGCAGCACTTTTTCTTGAGCCACACCTCTGTGCACACGTAGGTGAACAGAAAGGAAGTGAGGTCATGAGGATGGGACAACTTCTTTTGTATCTTGTTTATTTGATAGTTAAAGTGACACATCTGATTACAGAAGAACAACTAAAAAGAGCAGTCTGCTGGTGGGTCGTCAGCCCCCAGCAGCACATTTCTGCCTTATGTTGGGACCAGGGCTACATGTCACTAGCATCTCTGCCTCCCTTCACCACAGCATCCTCCTACCCGGCCCCGAACACCTGAGAGTACCTGGGCAACACCGCGAGATGCTCTGATGAGGTCCAATGATTAGAGCAAGGCACTCTTTGAAAGCACTTCTGAGAAGTGCAGCCTAGAAGACTTTTGATTCAGAAAAGAACAATCTCTGGGAGACTTTGTTGTAAATGACAATAAACCATGAGAAGCAAGGTCCGAGTCTATCACTAAGACATTTTTTTCCCTTCCCCTGAATATAAGATTACAGTTTCTCTGTAGAAAATTTGTAAATTAGAAAGCAAAAATAGAAAACATCACTTATAACCTCAGTCACTATTTACAATTTGGCATATGTCCTTTGCACGTATGTACGCAGAAATGAGGGTTCAAGATACACATGCATGGGCTTTGGAGTCATGTGGGCCAGAGGGTATCATTGCTCTGACAGTAATGGTGGGATGTGCAATTACACCTTTTTAAGCTTTATCCTCTACTTATTTCAAACACGGGAGTTACACTGCCTTCCCCATAGGTTTGTGAAGACTAAGAGAGGTGGTGCCGCAAAGCACACAACACAGTCTGGACACGGAAGCACTTGCTAAGGCCTAGCAGACAATCTCTAGGACAGCTTCTCATTCACTGAAGCTCAGTGTTGCTTTCCTCAGGCCGCAGTCACAAATTACCACAAACTTTGTGGTTTTCCTCACTTAGCATCTTACAGTTCAGGAGATCACAGTCCAAAATGGTTTCATTAGGCCAAAATCAAGGTGTCGACAGGCCCGGGCTCCCTCCGGAGACTCCAGGTGAGCATTTGTCTCCTCACTTCTTCCCACTTCTGGTGGCTGCCCATGTCCCTTGGCTTGAGGCCCCATCTTCCACCTTCAGAACCAGCAGCCTTACTCTTCAAATGTCTCTCAGACTCTGAGCCTCTGCTTCTGTGACCCCTTCTCTTGCTTCTGACTTCCACCTTTCCACCTGTCTTGTAAAGACCCTTCTGATAATGCTGAGGCCACCTGGTAATCAGGATAGCACCTCCATCTCGAGATTCCTAATTTAGTCCCATATGCAGATCACTTATCATGTAAGCTAACACAGTTACAAGTTCTAGGGATATGGACGTCTTTGGCAGGAATACATTATTCAGCCAACCAGATGCGCTTACTATCTTAAGCTAGTTGAGGATGGTAACCTGGATTTGTTGGAGATATTTTCTCTAGTTTGTCTAAACTCTTTTCATAAAAGTGACATATTTGTTGTCAAATCCTATTGCCCTCATCTTGTTATGTCTTCCGTTAATTCTAAGCCTAGAAATTCCTTCCACATCCAGTCAGGTTAGTCTCTGTGTACATGTGCTTGCACCTGTATTTTACTCATTGTTACAAATTCAAACACTATAGAAATACACAGAGGAAGAGCAAATTCTGCTTCTCACAGAAAGCCACTTAATAACTTGGGATCTACTGTCCTAAAGTTTAGTCTTCTCATTCACACATACAAATGTGCATTTCCACTTGTTTATGGGGCCAATTTGTACATCTAGGTATCCAGTCCAACTAGGGTTTACTTTAGGGAATGCTATATACCTAGGAATCCCTCCTCTAATTTGTTTCTTTTCTAAAGAACGATTAACTAAAGCACTATTTAGGTAATATTTGTTACTTTTCTATGAACGCATGTTTGGTGGGCTATTCCTGTTTTTCCAGTGACCATACCTGGAGATTGCCCACCTGTTGGTTCTACCTCATGTTTGCAGACACCACTGTTCACATGGTGACAGTTGCACAAATGCAGCAATATACTCAGGCAAAATAATTGTGTCCAGAAAACCCAAGACCATTAAGTGACATAAATGTCACATTTTTGGTTTTATGGTTGAGAAGAAACAAACATGGTTCTATTTGACAAGTGAATAAATCTGTCTTGACTTTGTCACAAAGAAATTCAGAAATCCAGCAGGAGTGCATGATGTTAACTTATTTGTCACTCACTGTGGCATCTCCAGAGCCGTGCATGATTCTTAGTACCCACAAAATGCTTGAGAAACTCCCGCTGAATGACTGGAGAAAAGGAGTTGAGATCTGGCCTGTAGAAAATGACTCAATGCTATTTGAAAGTCCTCCTGATGCCACTCTACTTACTAGGCAGATTTCTGCAATCTTGAATTTCCCCATCAACAGACCCATTGTGAAAATGAATCTAACTCATGCTTGTCCAACCTATGGCCCACAGCCTACATGCTTTGCTGGCAGGACAGCTTTGAACGAGGCCAACATAAATTCGTAAACTTTTTTAAAATAGTGAGGTTTTTTTTGCAATTTTATTTTAGATCATCAGCTATTGTAAGTGTATTTTATGTGTGGCCTAGGAAATGCTTCCTCCAGTGTGGCCCAGGGAAGCCAAAAGGATGCATACCCTAATTTAGATGCAGTATAAAAAGCAAACAAATTAAGGCAAACCTAGAACAGTCACACAATCGACAAAGGCATGGACACCCCTGCAGTTCCGGCAGGCCTCACTTCTCCGCTTTGCATGGCAGTGTCACAGCCAGGCTGGAGGTTCCATCACTGGGAGGGGTGACGCTCAACTCTGAGTGAAACCAGGTCACCCCGGCTAACAAGCCTCTCTACCTGTTTCTCATGGTGATTGTGCCATCAGTTTTCTGAGGGCTTAATGCCCTCCCTCTAAGGAGAGAGGGAGGGCATTAAGTAATTTGCTCAAGGTCACAGAGCAACTGTGCAGCCAGGACTTGAACCCAAGACAGCAGACATCAAGGCCTGTGCTTCTTGTACTGTGCTAAGCTGCCTTCCATAAACCTAGGCTGAAGGAGGGGTGGAGGCAAGTGACGTGAGGAGAAACGTGCAGGTGTGCCACCTGCGTTCCATGTGTCTCAACGTGGCTGAGGATGAGCTGGAAGAACTGCAGATTTGAAAAGGCACAAGGACGAGCTGCTGGCCTTGCTGAGAGCCAGTACTAACTCAGACGAAGGGAAGGGGGTGCACTTAGCAGCCTGGCGTGAAACAGGTCTCCTACCTGTATAGAAATCACATCACCCATACAAGGTGGTTAGACTTATCCCTGTCTTTGCTAGTGTCATTATTTGAGTTTAAAGGGTGTTTGTATGCACTTCCTGAGCTTTGTGACAGAAAAGACCATTATGTTACTTTCATCTTCCTGTCACCTGAGCACCTAATATCTAATAGGTGTTAAGATATTTTAAAATGAAGGAGCCACAGAAAACATGCATTTCTAGAGGGAAGTTAGGAACTAAGCCGTACTCTGGTTAACCTTTTAGAAATGTACAGATGTGACCCAACTATTTCTGAAATAAGCAAGGAAGCACCTGGCATAGGATCCAGAGAGAGGCTGCATTGGGTCAGGGAGGCAGAACTTCATGGGCTGAGATAAATATCGTCTCATTCTAGTTTCTGTGTTGGGGGTCGGCTCCCAAGTGTTAGCTGTTTCACAGAAGTAAAATAGAGAGAAGAGGGTTCTACATGAACCGGTGATGAGTGTGAGAGGAACCAAGGACCTGGATTAACCCAATTCTGTGTACCTGAGTACAGGCTCAAATGTAACTAAAGAAATCATAAGATATTCAGAACAGGGATAAGGCTCTTCTCATACAATTCATAATACACACTGTGGTAAAATAAATGGCCAAGTTTCAGAGCAATGTGGGTATGGTTTAGGCAAGGGTTCCTTAACTGGCAGTTCATGCACCTTGATTAGTATAGGCTCAATCCCCTGAAACTGGACACGCAAATGAACCCGTGTGTCTTTTCTCTGAGAGGAAGGTCTGCAGCTTTCAGATTCTTAAAATGATTCATTATCGAAATAGAGTAAAACTCATGTTAAAGAGGGAAGGGAATTGAGGCGGCAGCAGGCCCTGGCAGGGGGATGGTGAGTGGTGGGAAACCTGCTGGGGCCCCACGTGGGTGAGATCCTTACTCCCCATGGTTGAGGACTTCCTGAAGAAAATGACAAATAGTGGAGAGAATGATGAGACTGCTTGCCAAGTCTTACCCCACTCCCTCCTCTCCCCATCTGCTAAGTTACACAGGAACAAGCGACACCATGAAAACATCCTGGACTTTCTGAGGATTGTCCTGAAATGCAAGGGAGGTACTCTTCTAGATTCTTTCCGGCAAAGGTCATTGCTTTTTAAAGATAAAGGAAGATGGATCAGAGCAACATATGTGACCCTGCATTAATAGGATTTCTATTATTATTTTTCAGATCCAATGTGTAAAAGGCACTAGAATAATGATTCCTACCAGGGGAGAAAGGACGCCTCATAAATATGGGTAAAAAGCAATTTTGGAATGAACAAACTGACCAGGCAAACAAGTTTTAATGTGAAATTTGGGAAGTGGAGAAAGACAGGTAAAACAAAACTTAGCTAGAGTGGAAGGCAATAAATATGATAAGTTACCACAGAAGGGGGGAAAAAAAAGAGAGCTGGAATATTATCATAAATGCATAGACTAGGGGTAGTAAACATCATGAGCCGGAACTTATGAAGAAAAGGTGATACACAAATATAAGCCTTGGTTGAAGTGATAGAGCAATAGAAAGGTGTTCAATGAAAGCCATCAAAGGAGGGCACAGGACAGCAGCTGATCAAGATGACAAATGAACAGAGGACTCACATGCTGCTATAAGAAGACATCACTGCTTCCACAGACCCCTTCCCCATCCTGTTAGAATGCAGAAGACTATACACAGACAGGGAGGGTAGCCAGGTTCCTTCCAACATCAACACTTACTGGTTCAACTTAAAGAAATATTCTCCCATATTTAACATCCCAGGTCCATTTAGTGAGGGTAGAGCTTGTGTCTGTACAGCAGACTGAGCTGATATAGGAAGCCCCATACTCATTTCAAACCCTAACTTTAAGGCACCTATGAAAGAACAGGGTCATAACATTTTTTCTCACCCACATCAACAACGCCTTCCTGCCAAATTTAAATGTGACTTTAAATTATGCCCAACAGGAGAAACAATATTTGACTGCTAGACTATGTAAAACATATACAATGTCCTCTTCTCCCTTTCAGCACTTTTGAGCTTATTAAGTCAAGAAATCTTGGGGTGACCACCCTTCTTCCCATCTTGTACAGAAACCCAGAACCTAGGACCCTTATTTCAGTTGGGGCTTTTCCACCACCCGGAATCTACCCTGAGGCTCTCAGCTGTGTGAGAGGCACTGGGGATTGGGAGATGGCCCAGCTTCTCAGGTTCCTACCTTGTCAAGTGCTGCCGTCCTCCTTGCCCAGCATGGAGTGGAGTCTTAGCTAACCCAGAGGTGTGGTTGTAGTGGTGACAGCGTCCAGGGGTTGGTCTTGCCAGCTACCCACCCCTGCAGTAAGTAACCTTTTAATGAACTCAGTGACTCAGCGGTGCCCCCTTCCCCCACCTGCCTCCCATCCTCTCTCTCAATTGCAGGGATGGCCATGTGACAGCACGTTGTCTCCACCGAGACTAATCTCATATCAATAAGAGCTTTCAGCACCACCCAGACCAGATTACTCTGTCTCACAACCACTTTGCTGACCTCCCCGGGGGGCCACAGAATATTCCCCCAGCGCTTACTATTTATAGAAGAGTCACACAAGCCGGATTGCCTGGTGTGATGATTTCACTTCTGAAGTTTGTGGCTTTAACAAAGCAACTCGGCAACCAACATCCAACCACACAACCAGGCACTGTGCAAGCCACTAGAGGAAAAAACTATACTGATTAGATACAGATGCAGCAATAAAAATCATTCTTGGGTTCTATAAAACACAACCACCATGGTAGAGTACTATTGTTGTGTGCACCACCACCACCACCACGCCATCAGATCAAAAGATGAGAAATCAAGGCTGCATATTAAATGACAGGTGAATATGAGCTCAAAGATACCAGATGTCTGGGTTTTGCTATGAGATTTCTTTGCCATAAATGCAAGGCAAAGCAACATTAGACTCTGATTAATTCAGACTAAGTACCATACATTTTTAGGAATGCTGAAACAACTAAAATTAGTTCTTAATTAATCCAGTCTAATTCTTAACAGAGGTGAATTAACTTGATAGAAGGTGCCAGGGAACCAAATGGAGCACAGACCAATCTCTTCCACTTTCCCATCTTTACCAGAAATTTTTCTTCTCTTCCTAAGTATGACAGCTGGCACAAGAAAACACTGGTCTCTATCGACAGGCTTTCTGAGTAGACAAGTAAATAAGAGGAATGAATACACAGCCTATAAATGACCAGGGAGCTAGCTCGTACTTGCCTGGCGAGAGGTTTTTGTAAGTACAATTTCATTAGCCTTACACATAAGAACAAGAAAGCTGGGCCATATAGAAAATCATCAGAAAGGACTACTTTCCAACACCGTTATGTTATGACGAAGCCGTCTCAACAGAGGAAGCCCTCTGTACACAAAGCCCTAGAAAAGCTCTACTCACTGATCTTGAAAGCTAATGTTTTTAGTTCTAAAACTGTGATGGTAGCTATTAAAAAATTCAATCTCTTCCCATTAGAAATATATTAAAATAAGAAAATATGCACCATATGAAATTTTACTTTTAGTGTAATTTAAAAGCTTCCTCAAGTCTCTGTTCCAACCAGGTGGGCAGATCTGAGGGTGCTGAGGAGAACATCACAGAGAAGTATGGGCGATGTGTGTGGGGGTGGGGCGGAGGGGGGGGAGCACTTCCAGGTGGAAAAATAGGAGGGGAAAGCATGGATGCTAATAACCCAGGAGAAATTAAGTGAGAGAAGAGTCATTCCAGAGTTGTTTGCTCTCAGCCCCACAATCCAATTATTACTGGAGGGGAGGGTAATTCCAATTTCTGATCATAATACCTCTCACAGTTTTTCAGATGAGACCTCAGATTCAAGGTGGATTAACTTGGAAAATGAAATTAAATCAATTTTTGAAGTCTTAGCTTTACATGTAAAAATTAATACATGCAAATATGCAACAACAGAGAAAACATATAAAATACCTAGAAATAAAAGTGGAACCATCCGTAATTTGCCCACAGACACATGACATGGTTGAAGCAGGGAGTCTCGGGCTGGTTTATGACCAAGCAGCACAGACTTCTAGCATGAGGGTTGCCTCCCACTCTCGGTTAAAGAAGCAGGCGATCCAGATGGTAATCTCAATCTTTTCTGTCTCTCCCTTTCTCCTGACTGCTGCCTTACTAGTATTCCTCAGTGAGTCCCTCAAACATGATGTATTCTATCAGTATGTTGGCAAGATGAAGGCGCTGCCTGAACCGTTTACAGGATGTGCTAAAATGAAACTCATATGATGTAGTGAAAAGCAGGAGAGGTGAGTCTGAGGTATAGAATAATCCACAGCCCCAGGTCAGTAGGCAAAGAGGTTAATTTTGAGGTTCCATTTCTTCAGCTGGAATGACAGCATTCCCTGCCCTGCTTGCTTTCTTAAAGGGGCCAACTTGGTGCCTGTACTGTCCGGTTAGTGGACTAAATAGGATGGAGAAAACAAAGTCTGAGCCCCAGCTCTGCCATTTCCCTTGTGAACTTCCCTTCCCCTTTTAGGCTCATTTGTAAATGTGGATAGTCCCTCCTGCTCTGTGTACCTGCCAGGGTCAAACAGGAAGCTTACACAATGCACTTGAAAATAAACATTACAAAACCTCAGATGCTATCAGGGAGCACATTCTTTTTTTTTTTTTTTTTTATTTTTTTTTTAAATTTGATGAGGTTAC